>JAPMOR010082004.1:525973-556611 GCA_026543865.1 Argiope aurantia
TATCTGTCAAGTGAAATATACGACAATCACTTAAATTAATGACTAATATTCCAATAAATTTTAATTCGTTTAACAATGATTTTAATAATTATGCAAGGAACACATTGCAATACTAACTTATATAATTTATAAAAAAATTATTTTTTCACAAATTTATTTGGCAAGAAGTTAAATAACGTTTCTTTAATAATCTTTCCTGCATCCCATTCTATCGACTCGAGGCAGCTTATTAGACTCAGAAATACACCACTCCGTCTGATAGAAGTAAAAACCGGTTTTGATCAATGAATATCGCAAGTTCTCATGCATGCATCAGTTGAGCATGAAGTTATTATGCTTCCATAAAGTAAAGATAATATATTTTTGCACTATATTCAAGAAATCCAACAGCAGATATTTAGATTCAGATTTTGTTTTTATGGATTTCAATAAATACTTTTGTCTTACTTTCAGTGGCAATAGTTTTATCACCATCTGTTTCCTTAAAGTGTTTCTAGAATGTCCAGAAATTCGTTTGCGAAAACGAATTAATCGAATTTTTGCAACGCGATTCTTGAAAGTTCAGTTTAAGGAAATGAAAATTTTACTTTAAATTTCTCCTCGATTTTCGCTGGTATTTCAAGATACATGTCTCGAAAGGCTTCGACTTCTATGAAATCATTTCCCAAAATGTTCTTGAAATTTTCAAATTTGGGAAGAAAATTGAGCATTTCTGCTATTTAATTATTTCAAATATTTTTAAGGTGTCATAAGTTATTTACATTTTAAAATGAAAAGTTATTAAAACTGAGAAATTCAGCTCAGAAAGGCTAAACAACATGGGAATCATAAATTTGAAAATAACCGACGGATATTTTTCGTGATTTTAATGAACGATAGGAATATTCTACTTACATAATTTTAATTAATAATGTTTACAAATAACTTCAATAGATGGTGCATTTTGTATTTTGTGTCTTATACTGAGGAGAACTGAACATGTGTTTTGGACAGTGATTAATTTTCCACAAATAGTAAACGATCACAAGGAGGTCCATTTAAATGATCTTTTTTTACTAGTTGCCAAATAAAAAGTGTAAATTCTATGGATTATGAAAGATGAGAATAGAAATAACATTTTATCATGTATAATTAGTCAAGTTTCTAAGCGTTTTATTGCGTCATTAGTTATTAGAATATTTATAAATATCGAAGGTGGCTCTCAATACTAATATGTAGAAATATGGGCGCTCAGTCCTAATAAATAAAAACAAAGACATTTTCCCAAACTTAATGAAATAAAAAAAGTGCTTTCAAAATGTAAAATTAAATTGACTTCATACTATGCAATGCCTAGGACCACAAATAACCTAAAGCCACCACTAATTTTAAATGCTTTTGCTATGCCGACTGATTCAACAAAAGTATAATTTCTGATGTGAAAAACATGCACTAAAATTCCTCAGTCTATAATGGCGTCGTTTTTTTTAAATTATTTTGTTCATACTCATACAATATTCAATTTAAATTGATTTAGTCCAATATTTGACACATATTTGTACTTTGGGTTTCACATACTTGTAGAAAATGTTATCTATTTAGCTCGTTGCGATTTTAAAATGCTCGGTTCATATTTATTCTGAAAAGAAGATAGACATATTTTACATATATTTCTGTGAAGTTTCTGCCATTAGCAAAATGTAAGAGTAATTGTTCTGGTTTACAGCTCTTTGATCAAAATATTAAATAAAAAAATATCCAAAATGTAATAAATATTGAATTCAATTGAATAGCATATTAAATATTAATTAATTTCACAATCTTATTGTAACCTTTCATTTCATTATTTTTCATTTAGTTAATCAAGTAGAAAATTCTTTTAATGATATGCATTGAGACATACTATACAAATTATTTGCAACTGCAGAAGTATAAATACTAAAACAAAAAAATTCTTAAATCTAGTGAAATTTTCATACAATACTTATAAGACATGAAATATGTGTTTATTTAAACATGTGTTCCACGTGGGGGAACCTCGTAATTGAGGATGAGAAGCTTCCGTTACGGTGGTTGGTTTCGTCACCCCCTGTGGGTAAACGAAAAGGTGGGGGTCTGGCTCCTCCCTTCAGTGATGGGACTTACTTCCTTAAAGAAAGTATGCACCTTGGCTGGTGATGGCCCTTAGGACTCAACCGCAGTTCCCGCCAGTGTTGCTGTTGCGACGTTTCGGTCATTCAAGTTTTTCTGTGTTTCTTCCAGCGGGTCGAAGTGGCCAGTGTGTGATTTATATAAACATGCATTTATGCGGTTATGTATTTATTAAAACAACGAAAGAAAAGAAAAAGAAGGATTTTCAAAATTGCCACAGTCACAGAACAATATCAAAAGCTAAAAAAAAAAGTTTTCTACAAAACATTATTGCACACCTTCATAAAGAATTCGCTTTAGCAATGTTTGTTTTACCTGACACAAAATAAAAAGTAATATCTATATTACTGCAATAACATATATGATGATAAATCAACGTTCCAAAGACTCTTATTCAATTTATTAGCTGAAATATTTCAAACATAAATATGATACACTTTCCGATACAAACAATGAAAATAAAAATAAACTACGGAATTGCTGAGATAGATGTAAAATATCATTTACGAGATACCGGATACGTATTTGATCATTTTACGAGAAAAACACACGTTTCTCTGAAATAAATATTATGTTGATGTCACAAAATGTTTATATCCAGACGGTGTTTTCTAATAAATAAATATTATGCTGAAATGAATAGATATTTATTTTGTTGCTGTTATTTTGATTTAAAATCTGTTTTTCCGGGAAACACTGGGATCTCTCGCGTATATGAATTCATTTATGCGTAAAACAGAAAAATCAATTTATGTCATTGTTTAGTTATCTATTTTCATGGCTGTAAAATCATGAATCACTGAAAATATAATATTTTATAATAAAAGAATATCGAATAATATAAGTTAAACAGTGTTATGATTCGATATTACCGTTTTCTCTTTAAAGTAAAATGAAGAAAGATTATTTGTTTTGGGGTCAATTGTTTTCTTGTTACGTTTAAAAGTTTTTTTTTATTAGGTTTATTATATTCTGATGAAATACATGCGATTTCTGAAAAAATAATTGCAATCGTATTTTTTTAAAAACTATCCATTTTCATTCCGCAATAATTAAGTTTATAAAATAAATACCAAAAATGTATTTAAAATTATTTTGGGATAAAATTTACAAAATTTATTAAAATTAATTTTAAAATAATTTGCTATTTTTCCAATAAATACTCACAAATAATTTTATAATGGTTAACATTTTTTTTTTCATTTCTTTTGTCAGCTATTCACCCTTTTAAAATGGAGATTCGAATTATTTTCCATAATTTTCGCAATACTGATACCAATGTCTTCTCTTTTTATCACCAAGGAACCATTTTATGGCAACATATCATTTATCGGAGCAATAAAATGAAACATTTCAATTTCTCATTTAAGTAATGGATTTTTAATGCGTTAGTTTTATCAGCAATCTGCAACGAAATAAATTTTTATTGCATCGATTACTGACATTAGTAAGGCATGAAAATCATTAATACTGCGGGGAAGATTATTTCAGCAATTGAAACGTTTTCCTTTCCAGATTATGATTTTATCCGCCTTGTGAAAATTAATGATATATAATATTTCATTCACTACAATTATATAACTATATTTAAAATTATATTTAAAATTTGCTTTTTATTCCCATATATTTCTGATTTTTTTTCAGAAAATACGGATAATATGCGTCTAATTGCTTGATATAACTGTACTTCTTCGATTAATGCTCGTTTTCTTTAATGTGGTTAATACAGAAAAAGTGGAAAGGGCTTTTCTTTTTTTCTATTTTTTATAATTTTATTTTGTGTGTATAAGCTAAAATTCTACTTATACATTCTTGCAACGATTGAGTTTTCCATAAACCGTATACCAACTTTAAGATAAATTAGAATTAAAAAAGGAAACATTCGTACTAGACACAAAGTTGACATTAGGGATTGCAATACCAGGATACCGAATACCGGTAATTTGAGCCATTTATACAATTTTGTATTAATAATGAATAATAATAATGAATAAAAATAACTTTAAAGAACATAAAAAAATCAGTTGATAATACTTCGGTTTTGTTTCATTATTTATATGATGAAAAGAATATGGTGGCACAATGTAAAAAATGTTCAAGAGTTATTAAAGTGAACTGAGGAAGTACAAGTGGACTCCATACACATTTAAAAACGAAACTTGATATAAATTTGTTAAAGAGGAAAGAATCGAATTGCGACGAAGAAACAAATTTAAGCAAAATTTATAAGCCCAAACCAACAGAGATTTTAGATTATCTTGAAAAAAAAAAGATAATTTGGATGAAATTATAAGTCAAATGACAGCATTAGATGGTTTGACATTTCGAGTGTTTTGCACTTCTACTGAATTAAGAAAATCACTATCCACCAGAGATTTTAAAAATCTATCAACATCGATTAACACTATAAGAAGAACTGTTACAAACTACAGTAGCGGTGTTCGTAATTCTTTGAAACACAAGCTAATACAATTAAAAGTAAATGGTGAAAAATTTAGTCTATCATTTGATGAATGGACAAATTTAAGAAATAGACGATGTTTAAATATAAATATTCATTCAGAAAAAAAACTGGAATCTAGGACTTACATATGTCTCGGGAAGTATGCCAGCCGCAAAAATGTGTGGAAATGCTTAAATCTAAATTAGCGAAACATGGATTATCCCTGAAAGAAGATATTGAATCCATAACGACTGATGGAACAACAGTTATGAAAAAAGTTGGAAAGTTGATTGGTGCAAATCAGCAATTGTGCTATGCTCATGGAATTCAATAAGGAGTAATAGATGTATTATATCAAAAAATAAAGAACAGAAGAATACTGTGGGTATAGAAATTTCGGATTCCACCTTTGAAGAGAGTGAGAGTGATATTGACAATGCAATTGTTGAAGAAGATATTACTGATGATGATGAAATATTAATCTATCAAGAATTGCATACTATAATTTATAAAGTTCGAAAAATTGTTAAGATATTTAAACGTTCCCCTACAAAAAAATGCCATATTAAAAAAGTATATACTAACTAAAAATAAAACAGAATATATGTTAATATTAGATTCCAAAACACGTTGGAAAACTTTACTCCTAATGATGGAACGATTTTTGAAATTGAAAAATCCAATCCAAAAAGCAATAATCGACTTAAATCTGTGAATTAATTTTTCAGATAGTGAATTGGACATTATATCCAAAACACTCTGTATCTGTTCTACTTCCAACAAAACTGACTGCTGAGTCATTATTCTAATTTATTAACAGCTAATGCAACATTAAATTTCATGTTGCAATCACTGAAAGAACAGCACACATCACTATCTGAAGAATTATATATTACATTGAAAAATCGCACAGAAGAAAGGCATACCGAAATAAAAAAAAAATGTCTTAAGGTATTTACATAAGTATAATGATTTTAAAAATGAAAAAGAAAAGATATTAACCAATTCAAATCTGATCAAGTTAATAGTAAATTTTCTTAAAATTTTTTATCCACAAACTTATCCACATTCAGAAGAATTCGGTACAGTTATCGAAGAATATGATGACACTAATGTCGATAGTGAAATGTCTCCAGATAATGTCACTTGAACAAAAATTAGAATTAGCGATAAATAAAAAAATTTCAACAAACCAAAATACAATACAGAGATAAGTTATATCCAAAACCATCCGACGAGAAATCGATTTATCTGAAGATGAGGGCTTGAGAAGTAAATATTTGGAAGAAGTATATCGCACATTGCTAACAGTACCACCAATTAGTGCAGATGCCGAAAGAACGTTTTCGACAGCTGGTCATTTTTGCACAAAATTACGTTCCAGGCTTAATGATAGTACAATTGATGTATTATGTTTTTTAACATCACATTTCAAAAATTTGTAATAGTACCACAGACTGAATAGCGATATTTACTTTTTTTTTGTGATTTAAATAAATAAGATGTTCCTTTACTTTTTTTGTGATTCTTTATGTTCTGTTATAATTTATAAGTTCCAATATTTTTTGTAATATTTACACTTACTAATAAAACCGACAAATAAAACAAAAAAAAACACCTGTGTTTTCTTTCTTTTTCTAAAATTTCTACTACTTTATTAAAACCGGTATCCCAATATTAAGATCTAAAAAATACCGAATACCGGTATTGCACTTTTGGTCCGATATTGCAATTCCTAGTTGACATATATAATGCTATAAAAAAATTAAATATATAATAATAAAATTAAGATTGCACAAAAAATATTTTTTAAATTATATCTTTTCAACACATGCAAGAATGAAATATATAATTTCTTTCCTAATCAAATCATGTGACAGAACTAAATTATTGAATTTTATTTTATATCTGACATTAAAACTCAAGAGCTTTCTCGTTGCCTCCCCTTCAAATGCTTGGACAATACAAATTGATTTAAAAAATCGAGTCATATTTTTCGTCAGAGTTTTACTAAATTTACCTTAGCATGCAAAAAGATAATTTGCAATTTTCCTCTTCCCTAAAGCTACGAAAATAAAAATTGTTATTCTGTGCCAAAATAAGAATTTTTTTATAAATGTAATTAGAATTAGAGCAATAAAGTTGTTATTTCAAATTGTGTTTTGGAAGTGATTTGACAGAATATTTCTTTGTTACTTTCGTCTCCCAGCTTCAATTGTTCGATTGCCCATTTTTTTTATCGACATTCAAAAAGTCGAGAACTATTTTAGTTGTAAATGTCAAAATGTATGAAAGTATACAAAACTGAAATCATATGTCTGTTATATTGGTCCATCTCTATCTGTACTAACAATTAATAATGAATCCGTCATTGAAAATTAATCATAATTAAATATTTTTAAAATTAAAATTGATTTAATAAGGTGCTATTCGAAATGCATGAAACAAGTCTTTGGATTTAATTGATGATAGTTTACAATTGTTAAATACACTGCATGACAACAAAAAAGACAATAGTTTTATAACCATAGAATTACCACATATAGAATATACTGTTGATAACAAAATCGCATGTTCCTTTGAGGTTATTGTCCAACCATTAAAACAGACAGAAGAAAACCCCTTACGATGTGTTCACCAAAAAAAAATAATGTATTTATGTTTATTGTTTTCTAATAGTTTCCAAACGTTTTTAGTGGTCAATAAAATTTTTTCTAATTTTATTTGGATCAGAAACTAATCACTTAAGAAAGTGCAGTGCTGTCAAAGTTATTTCACTAGAAAATAAATGAAATTCACTTAATAAAATTTTACTACTAAGTCGACCGAAATTTGTAATTGTTATTATCAGATTTATATTTTTGAAAATTAAGAATTTTTGTTTTGTCGATGAATGGATTCTAATAAAGAAAACTAAAAAGGATCTAGGCCAGGTCTTTTTTTTAGAAGTTACATGAAATCGTACCCGAAGCTACAGAAATTGAAACGAGAAAAAAAAAAAAAAAAAGAGGGGAAATATGAATAATGGGAGTTTTTCCGATACTATCGCTCAACAATGCACAGTGAGCCGATTTTGATATTATTTGGTGTGCAATCCCATCGCACGTTTTCTCTATTTTCTTATACATTTCCTTATTTTTTTTATTTCTCATAATTATTATTTTTTTCCATTTTGCATCTGTTTCCATCGAATAGTCAAAGTAGAAGAAAAGCCGCCGGCGTCCTGGCATAGTGGTAGCGCGTCTTCCCCGTGATCTGGGCGTCCCGGGTTCGAGTCCCGGTTCGGGCATGGTTGTCCTTCATTGGTTCTATCTGTGATATGTGTGAATGTGCCCCCCTTTAAAAAGGGGCTGTGCACGCGAATGTGATGCGTGAGTAGCAAAATCGTACTCTTGGCCCTAGTTGGCGCTACTAAAATAAGAGACGTTCCCTTTCGGCTTAAAACCGTTGATTTCAAATCAGCGGGCTTGCCTATGGCAAGTGCCATTGGAAACAACAACAACAGAAGAAAAGCCAAATACAAATTTAAGATGAAAATACAAACCAATAAAATAGAGTTCTTCAGTTCTAATAGACGAGACTCCTGTGGGATTGAAACTAATGATTTCTCAGTTCTTAGTATGTTCTAAATACAGTTGAGCAAAAATATCTTCTGTTCTGAAATCAACTAGAACATTGAGCAAACTATTATTCGTTATATTTCTATAATTCGTGATTACAGTAAAAATCTTAGAATTATAAAAAACTGTATGATGTCACAGAAGTAGAATATGCCAATTTTTTTTTTCAATAATGAAATATAATTCAATAGAAATAAAATATTTGAAAAGAAGGAATTACAGTAAAAGAATATTTGACAGAATGTGAAATTTTTTTTTACTCGATAAAATATGAAACGTGCAAAAACCCAGCCTTACGAAATTGAAGCACTTTAAAACAACGAAAATCTGTTCCTACGTGTAAATTGAATTAATGTCTATTTTTGAATTATTGCCTATATACTATTCATAAAGAATCGAGACCCTTTATCATTTTCTTAAGGAGCTTCAGTAATATATGGAAAACAATTAGAAATTACAATTGTGGATTTTGTTCCGGAAACAACTTCGAAGTATAGCAATAAAGACTGAAAACTCATTAAAAGTTGAATTTGCAACATCTCTAACGAAGTTCATGTTTCTGCAAAACAAAGTTTTGATGTATTTTAGATCAAGAGAGCGGGGAGAAAACTAATTTTAAAAAAAAGCAATATTTTTCATAATTCAATTTTTTCCTTCCACACGAAATTAAACAAAATAGAGAGCAATTAATAAAAATATAAACCTTTATTTATAAAATAAGATAAGATAATTAAAGAATATTTTTATCATTTTTAGTATTAATAAATAAATGCATCATATGTATGATACAGTTATTATATTAAAAGCATTACAATTAATCATTTCTAAGTGTAATTTATAATTACCAATCAGCAAAATGCAATTAAACTTGTGTTAATAGAAATATTTCTCTGTCACTTTATAGCCTCAGAATCATGCCGTAAGAAAATCGTTGCATCTAATTGAATCTTCAAGAAAAGAGAAAAAGGAAACTTATGCTATTTTTCGAAGTATCAATTTGCTATTCAAAATTCTAAATCGTTATTTTTTTCTTTTGGAATTTAAATGCAAACTCCATTAAATTGAAAGATAAATAGATGTCGATAATTTTTAAATAAGTAATTTTTCAGACAAATTGAAAGTGCTATTCTCAAACTCTCATTATCATATTTGTGTAAATGCAAACGAATTTAATTTGCATAAATTTAAATTGACTAATTCAAATTCAACATTTATTGAATTAACTAATTTCAAATTTATAATTTAAGATAAAAAAAATAAGGAATTTTAAAAATTTAGAATAATTTAATTTTAATTCTGTAACTAGACTTACATGGTTTTAAGTTATAATTACAGAAAAGATTTATGCATAATAACTCTAATAAAATAATAATGCAATTTATTATTAGAGTAAATTATAAATTAAGAGATTTTTAACTATTAGGCAACAAAATAGCACATAAAAATAATGTAGGAAATTCGCAGAAAAATAATGCAGAAAAGAATAATTAATATGAAATTTAAAATTAAATTTTTAAGTAATTTTCAGTTTATATTTTTATCAGACAAAATTCCAAATTAAATGGAATCTATATTCGATTAAAATGCCAAATAAATAAATATTTTGACCCCATAATATTATGTTCGAAATAAACAATCCACTTTTTTCGAAATCTAAAAAATTCGGAATAAATAAATGCTAGAAATATATTTTTATGTCTAAAATCGCCAACAGAAATTCTTAATAATGATTTCATTTATCTAATAAAACTATGTTGCTTAGTATGTTTTAACATATTTTCCAGTGAATTTATTTTGATCTTAGAAATAGGCGTAAAACAATGATGCATTCAGAATATAAAAACTTTTTCTATGCACATATTACTTTTCATGATACTAAGTGTATTTCCATAAATTTTACATTAGATGGCGACTAAGAATATTGCTTAATACATTTTATCATTAAAACCCTCAGGGTGCTTGCGAAACAGAATAGAATATTTGGAAAAAGAAAACTTTTTAGAATGCCGTTCTTATAACCCTTGCTCATTTTCCGAGAAATTTCCCTGGGGCTTTTTAGATTTTAGAATGGAAAACCACGCATATATTTCTCTATCATCTTTTATGGCTTGTTTCGCGCAAATTTCCATCAAGAAAATTAGACCACAATACGTGTCTAAAACATACATGTTGCCATTTACTGAATGCTTTTAATCGAATCGGAATATAATAACTGCAGAATGCTTCCCTGATGTCCTCCAACTGAGAACCGTTAGAATAAAAGACAGATGTTTTCGATTGTTCTCTTTTATATATATTCAACAACCACAGTTTTTGTTTAAAGAATAATTTTCTTTAAAAATAAAAATAAACTAGCATGATGCAATAATAGTAGCAAAATATCATTTGCAAAACTTTTATTCTGTTTATTATCGAAATACTATACAAAATAAAGAAGATTTTTTTTTTTTCGTAATTTAATTTTGGTGAAATTTTTGTCATTTGAGAAATTCTGATTGCATAGG
Source organism: Argiope aurantia (assembly GCA_026543865.1). Lineage (NCBI taxonomy): Eukaryota > Metazoa > Arthropoda > Arachnida > Araneae > Araneidae > Argiope > Argiope aurantia. The sequence goes on from JAPMOR010082004.1 coordinate 536,671, forward strand.
GTTTAGTTTTTAACATTCAAAAGTCGTATTTATTTTTGTTGGTTTGATATTATTTTAATTGTTATGAAATGCATTTCAGTTTTTCACAAATAATGCAATTCATCTTACTTCTGAAGCTTTAAGATTATCATTTGTTAAACACTTTAAATTGAGTCTAAAATATAATAACTACAGATTGTTTCTTTGATTTAATAAAAATGCAACAATTTCTCGCGAACCATATCTAAACCTGTAGAGACTCTTTATTATGTGTTATGCCATGGATGAAAGAATGAGTTCAGTTTCAGGAACTACTTTTTATTAGCGGGTTAAGTTCCACGGCACAAGCATTTAACACAAGCATATTGAAGAGCAAGCCATAGAACAAATACACACGGCAAGCAAGGACAACACATGAGACAAGAATGAGGAATCATGGGAAAACATGGCTCTTGATAGGTGACTCTAGTAGCGCCACCTATGAAGAAAGGAGAAGGCAGTAATTGTAACCGCTACAAACCTATTTTACATATTCAAATGAATAGACAAACATGATGAAATGAATTATAAATGATATACAGATTATATTGTTTCCTTTTAAATTAATGATTCTTATAAATTGCTCAAGGTGGTAAAGTAGTCGTTTCGTTGTATTTTAAACATCATTATCCTATTAATAAGTTTAATAATATTTTAACGGTTGTAACTATTACTCGGAAAAAGTACTACATGTAGGTACAGAGATGCAGGTTAGGAAAGATAATAATAAAAATATAATGATGGCCGAGATATAATGATTCGACCCTTAGCCATCATAAAGATATAATGATGGCTGAGGGTCGAATTACCCCCACTTCTATGAAAAGATGTACCACTTGCTTGAAGGATTAGTCGAAGACCTGTGCCTATTAAAAAACTATTCTACGGATTAAAAACTGAAATCAATTTCACGAATTTTACAAGAAACAAGACATTAATTCATATTTAAGATTTTATTTAGCAATCTTTTTTTTTATTACTATTGTTTAAGTACTATTTTTTATTTTAAATAATATTTCAATTTCTAAAACAATGTGAATTTTAATTTCTCTATTTTAAATTCGTTAAATAATTTTCATTTAATTTGTTCACCTATATAAATAAAAATGGTAATGTTCATTTGTCCAAAATTTTAAACCGATTACAGTTTTTTACCGATTGCTTGCCTTTGAATACACACGTGTATTTATATATTTATTACACAGATGTCACGTTTGTGACAGGTAAAAACATACTTTTGAAAACAGTGCCATTTGTTGCACATAAAATCAACAGACACTATACTAAATATTTTACGATTTTATTTCAGTGTTTGAATGTTCTTAGATAAGTTAAATTGAATTTTCATTGATCACCGATTTATTTTCATTAACATGTCGTTAAAATTGTTTTTTAAATTATTTTCTTTTTTTCATTTCATTTTTAACAGTTTTTCTTATTTTTCAGTACAATTGGAAGGGGGATTGAACTGTGTCATTTGATTTTCATTTGAATTCAAATTATATAGTGAAATTGATCTCTCCAGTTTGATTTATTGGAGTGGATTGAAATAATTTGTTTATTATTGCTCCGTAATTGAGCAGCGTCGGCTAATCTGTGAATTAGTTAATCAAATTTTAATACATAATAATTATTATACAATAATAAAATCTATATAAATAAAAATATTCGTCATTATTTAAGCCGTTGCGAAGCTTTGCTGTATTCGAAAATGGCTACGTATTACACATGAAAAGCTAGCAGAAAGTCATTTGAACGTTCAGTTTAGTTTAGTTATATTAACGCCACGTTGTAAAGCAACACTAGGGCTATTTTAGGGCTGACTCGTAATTTTGAACCGCGGTTAGATGACGAGGGAGACACCTGAGCTGGCACCCCCTCTCCACACCACACCAGCGGGAGGACGTTTGGCATGACGGATTTAACGTGCAACAGACCCCCATACCCGACGGTTTTTCGTTGGAATCGGATCTCGAACCCTACGGCTCACAAGCCGAGACTTTACCACCAGGCCACGTCATTCGAACTACTCAAACGAAGAGAGCGAGTCCACGGAACAACTTGGCATATTCCGAGAAACGACAATAGGCAGATTGTGCACCGTGCAACCCAATCAAGATAAACGTTTCTTTCCTCGCGTGCTGTTGGTAAATGTACCCAATCCAACATCTTTCTGAATTCTGAATTTATTGGGAACGACCGATACTGAAATGAGCGCATTAATGACGCGTGTAGCATGTCACACCCAAATCAAATTCGTACATTATTTGCAATCATATTGAAAGACTGCTTTTCAGCAGAGTTATGGGAGAAATATAGCTGAACTACAACGATGCGTGGCCTGGTATAACTAGTTCTTTTAATAAAATAGTTAATTTCAAACCTTAAAAAATGGCATTATATTTTGCCATTTGTAAATAATTATAATTTTTACAAATAACTATAATTTTGCATTTTTATTTGTAAATATAAATTTCCAAGAAACCGCAATATTCGCACTCTTTATTCATCACATTTAAGCTAAAAATTGCATGCGTGGACTCTATAAGCCCTACCTGCCCTAAGGAGTAATACCACACAAATAAACTCTTTTAGAAAAATGTCTTTTTTAAAAAAAAGGCAAATTGGTTGGACAATAAAGAACTGTCCTCAGTTCACTCTTAAAAGTTGCACTTAATGTAAATTAAATGCTGATCCATGTAAAAACAATATTAAATTTATTATTTGAAAAATCCCTTAAATGAGCCCTGATCCTACTATTAAATCCCTACTCTCCCTGACTCTACACCAAAAATTAGAAGATTATTTTTTCGGAATTGACTGGCTAAAGCGCTTTGATATTTTACTAACCGTATACGTCGTAAGAGTATGCGTATGAGCATCATAAATTTAGTTATACTACCATTCTATTAAATTTCATCAAGAACTCAATATTTTAATTTGTGCCCTCTTTTTGTAACTATTATTCTTTGGAATAGTTACTCACCTATGTTTTAACTTGATTTGTAACAAAGCACACATTCTTCGTTAAATATATTTTCTGAGAATTGAATAAATCAGAGTCTTAGGAATGCTGTAGATCTAAAATCATATAATAAGCATCTCATGATTTCTTTTAATCAATTACGAGTCATTATTTCAAGAGTAAAATTTAGACTTCGCGTCACAATCTATAGATTGCTTTTTGTTGTCCCTTTAAAGATTAAAAAAAATACTTAATGCATCGAAAAATATACACAAATGCGAATTCCTTCGCTATTTCTGCCCTCATTTTGAAAAAAATATTTACTTGATTTTTTTTTCCTGCACTTGACTTTGCTTTTGAGTCCCCTTCATGCCTTATCTTCAATTTGTTTCTCATAAAATATTTGTAATATTTGCAGAATATCGACAGATATCAATGTTTTTTTTCTGATTCAACGAAGAAATCCCTTTGTATAAATTCTTTAAATCAGTATTTGGTGTTGAAGCTTAGGTATTCATTGTGAAATCAGTTTTTCACATAAATTCTTCAACGCTAGTAAAAAAAGTGTGTGTAAATTTTCCAATAGATACATTATGATATCATGGGGAAAATATATGTGTAAAATGTGAAAAATTGAGTGAATCAAAACGAAAATGGTCGAAAAAAATAACTATCAATCACTCCAATAAAGCAAGTGCTTTCAAACACAAACAGAATTGTAAGTGACGCAGGTGTTTTTTACCGCCATCTCTACTTATTTATACTCTTTCCAATCAAATCGTTTTCGAATGTTCATGAAATGAAAGATAAATTGTCTGCATATAAATTCAAATAGAATATAAAAACATATTATTTTTTTTCAGAGATCAAAATGGCCACTATCTGAGTTTTCCAGGTGCACATGTTTATATTGCCAATAATAATAAACGCATAGTTATTGTTTTGAACATTTTTGTGAATAATGAGAAGTCACAGAACAAATAAAAAAAAATCTAAGAATAAGCAAGGAAAAATACGAACTATGAAATTCGTTTGCAATCAAAATGTCAGCTTCCGTTTGTCTAAGCCTTTTATTAAGAAGCCTTTTCCTAGAAAATTTTAGAGATAGAAATCTGAAAGAACAGATGAAAAGTGACATCTTTTTGCAAAATAATAACAGTTCTTTTCCTTTTCCATTACGGCGAATAAATATTCTTATTGATATCAAAAGAAATCAGCAAGATGCAATATTGTTAAGAGCAATATTGTTTTTTTTTTTTTTTTGATCGTGAGTTTTTACTGAACTGAGATATCTATGGTTTAATTGAATATGGCTTTTTGGGAATTTTTTTAAATCAGAATTAATTTATTTTTAAGTTAGTGGTAAAGGTTCTGGAAAATGTACTGAAAATATTATGTTAAAATGAAACATTTCATTAAAAATTCAAATCTGAAATACGTTTTTGAAATATGTATTTTTTGTCGCATATATCCAACAAATTTATTATTTTCGTAAATGCAGAATTGAGTACTTAAATCAAAACGTTAGTCTGTAGTTATTTTAAGCATCTTCAGAGAGTGACTTGATGACATAATTTTAAAAAAAAAACTTTATTTGAAACAAATATACAATTATAAGTTTTAAAGGGTTAGCTTAAAATATCATTTAAAACTTATTTTGAAAATCGCAATAAGATAAGTATGATTTTTAAAGATAAGTATTCTTCATATTTTGATGCATTTTTTTCATTGTAAGTATTGTTGTAATTTAATTTTTATTATCAGCATTTATATTTAATTTATTTGCCTTTGCTGTTCATTTCAGTATCCTGAGACGACCACTTTTCGACAATTCTCACTAAGGGGTGAGATGTAAAAGGATGTGTGTATTTCTGGAATTTATTTTATTGCTAAATGTAAACATATCCACCTTTCATCTTTCCTCTCATCCCTATTTTTTCGAATTAAACCCATCCTAACGCATGCACAAAGGTGCGGAGGGTTTTAGAACCCATTAGTTAACAATATTTATGTTACTTTTAAAAAATAGATTTTATTTTTTATCAAAGCTTTTTTTAATTTCCGTCTTTTGGAATTCTTATTTAACAAAATTTTTTAAAAGAATAAAATTTTTACAAAATACTCAATATTTGTCTAGTCTGTATAAAATAGAAAAATAAAATAGAAATAAAAAAATTGCAATTATTGGATTTTTTTATTCAAAATAATTCCACCTGAATTCAATGCATTTGTTACTATTATGTTGTAATAATTATTAGAATCCCTATTTTCATTGACTTTTAGAAAATGCTCCTAAAACACGGATCTATGCTCTTTGAACGATCGAACCAACATCTTCTGAGCCTTGATTTAAATTCTAACCATTTTTAATCAGGGGAATATAGTAAACAAAAAATGTGAACATTAAGTGAATTATAAATGAACATATTATCATGCAATAAGCTACAATTATTTTTATTCTGTGATTCTAATGGAATGCTGGTCATCAACAGTTTCAAAACTTTTTTTAATACTCGCCAATAATTGCTTGCCAGGTGGAATAAATTCCTTGTAGATAATACCTTATCATTGATAAAGCAATGAACATTGTTTTAATTTATAATGCAACATTTCTTGTTTCTTTGGTGGATGAAAGAAGGGTTGCGGTGATTTGTTTTCATTTCCATTCCGCAATTTGTCACTTTCTTTTCGAAAGCACCATAATTTATCATCAGTATCATCAATTTCAATAAGTTTTGAAAACCTTTACAGTGACAAAACTGATGTCTCTGCAATACGCACTTTTCTTAGAATTTTGTTCATTAATTAAAATGTGTAGAAAAATTAAATACAACCGTTTTCTTTACTCTTGCCGATTTGAATAGTTTCTTTGTTAATATTTAAAAATACTCTTACTAATTTCAATGATTTTTAGCTATTAGTTTCGAGAAACGAAATTATGTACATTTTAAATAAGATCAGGTATCTAAATGAACCTGGTCTTCGTATATGATTATCATCTTCTATCGTATCTCTTTGATTTCTAAACAATATTTATTCCAAAAGAAAGCATGGGATTTATATAAAGAAAACTTACTGTGGATTTGTTTTCATTACTTAAAACTCTTTCAATTACTTTTACTAAATTTTGCGTTGAATTTAATTGAAGGTATTTAATCTATACTACAAATTCAACATGAAAGAGTTTTATTACTCGAGTAATTTTCAATAATTTTCGAATTAGTATAACAAATACGCAAATCCTTTGATTGTATGTTAAATATTGTTTGTGCATTGATGATGAAGTAATGTACGATGCAAAAGTTTCCATCTTTAAAATTATTTTAAGCAGGAAAACCAAAAAGATAATGATTAAAAATGTCTTTGATTGTGAAATTTCTTTCAGTAAAAATCTTTAACCACTTAAAATGCCTTGGTTTCAGAAGGAATGTTATTTATAATATAAATAATTTTTAGATACTAGTTGCAATAAAATCGACATACAGTGGCTCCCAAAAGTGTTCGTACACCAACAAGAATCAATTAAAAACCTCATTATCTACCATTATATATTCTTATTTTTACTTGAAAATTTTTTCATAGCATATTTTTACAGTTCTTAATAAAGTAGTGAAGAATAAATTTTAATTACGATGCAAATTATTTTTTTAAAAATGACAATAAATAAAATTGCACAAAAATAGGACACAAAAGTGATCATACACTTTAAAAAAACATCACTAAATATGAAATTTTCTAAATTTTTATATATGTTTAGTATTTAGTGGGATATCCTTTATTCTTTATAACAGCTTTTAAACGTTTAGACATAGATTTAACTAAACGGTCGGTTACTTCTGCACCGATCTTGTTCCATTCTTCGATCATTACTGCTTTCAGTTGAATTTTCGATTTAATGTCGTGACTTCTTATTCGCACCTCTAATTCTTTCCAAATATGTTCTATAGGCTTTAAATACGGTGATTGAGCTGGTGTTTTAAAGGTTTGAGGGCAATGATAGAGGCAAAAAAGACGAACATTCATGGCCGTGTGCTTAGGATCGTTGTCTTGGTAATACACAAAGTTGTTTAAAATGCCCAAATTTTGTGCTGACACTTTTAAATTATTATTGAGAATATTTATATAAACTCTATGATCCATTATACCATCAATGAATACTAAATTGCCTACTCCAGCCGCTGACATACACTGCCAAACCATGACACCTCCACCGCCATGTTTTACTGTTCCAACTAAATTCTTGAGATTAAGTTCTTCGATTTTTTTTTTCCCCTCAATGATTCTCCCATCCGACCCAAAGATGTTAAACTTACTTTCATCTGCAAATAAGACACGATTCCAATAGCTCTCTGGTTGGTTTATCACAGATGTGGCAAATTTAAGCCTAGCAATTCTGTTCTTCTGACTTACAAAGAATTTTCTTCGTGCAGAGCGGCCATATATACCAGCATTCCAAAGAAATCTAAGAATAGTTTCACAGGAAATAGAAGTTCCATTTGATTCATTATATTGTGAAGTAAACTTTATTGCACTCAGAAGTAGATTTTTTAGAAATTTACTCATAATATTTCTTTGACTTCTAGATGACAGAATTTGAGGGCGACCATTACGAGGCTTGTTTGCAATCCTTTTTCCCTCTCTGTAACGTTTTATTATGCTTTGCACCGTTGAATGAGGTAGATTAGTTATAGTTGCAATGCCTCTAATTGATTTTCCAGCTTTAAAATGAAATATAATTAATTTTCGTACGTCTAAACTCGTTTCTTTACGAATGCGCGTCATATCTAAGAATAAAGTAAAAAGAATAAATAATTGTGATATTAAATACTGAAATCAAACGATTTTAGTGTATTTTTCAATTAGAAGAAAAATAAGCCGCAAAAGATATTTTTATGATGAATTTAAATAAATAATGTTTGGATGTACGAAGACTTTTGTGTTCTAATTTTGTGACATTTTTTATTTATTTATTTTTTAGAACAATACTACTTGATTTTTTTTATAAAAATATTTGTTCAGTTTTATTAAGAACTATTTAAAGATGCTAATTAAAAAAAACCAACTAATAAAATGCTTTATTAAGAAGTGTAGAACACAATTTCTGCAAATTTCTTTAGTGTACGAACACTTTTGGGAGCCACTGTATATAGAGTTATTCATATTCAGTTCATACAAAAGCGAGCATTAGAAGAATACATGAAAAGATACAAAAGATCATAACGTTCTGAAATTAGACATTCAGAATATTCTACGGTATACATTCTGTTGAAGAACTTAAGAGAACGATATTTATGAAAGAGAATGTGATCTTTGGAGATTTTTTTTTGTTTTTGTTTTTGCGATAAATACATAATTGCCAGAACATTGAAAATAATTTTAATGCTTTTTTTCTGACCATTGAAACCAAAACTCGATAAAGAACTGCAATTGTAATTACAAAATTACATGCCAAATTTTATATATTTAAATAATTGCCCTTCTCATTTATTGTATTTAAATACTTGTAAAAGTACAAACGACAGATGACGAATTTTATTCAAATTTTGTTAGGTATTTCTCTTTACATTTTAAACTTTTACTCCAAGTTTTATCTATCTAGCTTTCTTTGCTTTATAACTATCGTGTTAACTTATATTCAAGCAGACTTCCTCTGATTGGTTTTCATTCAATATATGGTAGAAATTTGCACATCTGGTGTAACGATCGTATACCAGATTTCATCCGTTTAGCCCAAAGCGAAGTTGTACAGTTATGGTATTCACAGACAATTAGCCAGACATAATTTCAAAAATGTGCTTTTCGGAAGTCTGAAACGTGGATATTTATAAAAATTATGAGTTTTCGAGATATATTGAATAATTTCAGATCCCTTTTATTTTCCTTAATATATCTCTTACTCGAGAAAGTAAAAGGTTTAACGTGAGGAAAGAAATTGCTAAACAGGGACATCATCAAATTGCTAACAAAAGAATATTTTTCGATGATATGCAATTTTACCCTGTTTGATTCAGTTTGAAGATATTCAAAAACACCTTCGAACTGTTAATGATTTTCGGAATAAAATCTCTGTTGTGGTTTGAGTTGTAGTTGGCTATGAAATTCATTGATAAATGGGTAGAACTGAATACTGAAATATTGCGAACAGGTCATATTTGCTTCGCCTTTATTGCCACATGCCGTCACAGTTTATTCTAAAAAGGAATGAATATTCCAGAAAAATTCTGCACTAACTCATCTAGTCAAATAAATAGAAGCGTGGTTCCATGCCGGTTGTCCAAGTTTTATCAAACAAGAAATATAGCCCCCCCCCCTCCCCTATTCACTGGATCTAATTTTTTTATATAATTGTTTATAAAGGATTTAAGAGGCTAAAGTAAACTCTTTTAGTACTTCCAAATGTCTTGAATGGTTACATATTATCTCTTAAAATTATATGTGCTGTAATAAGACAATGGTACAAGAGAATTGATTTTTGATCATTGATAATGACGGTGGTTGACTTTCCTGAAATTGCTTCAAGTTAGGCTTTCATCCACGAAGTTCATCATTTTTGTGTATTTATCATTTCCTATTTTATAGCCGCAAAATAAAATGATTGAATGTATGTGATGGTATTTATTAGAAATATGTGCAAATATTCTCGATCGAAATTTGAAGCAGATTATTTGAGTACTTCAGGTGCAGATTCATTAGAAGAAATTTACTAATTAATTGATTTTGATGCAAGAAGATCCTAATTGAAAGTTTCATTCCTTGAATTGAAATCAGAATTAAAGATTATTAATTTCTGTATAAAATGTGTTGTAAAATTCCATTGCATTCCATAAAAGTATACCATGTATTATACTGTACAGATCTTATATTTTCAAAATCAGCTGAAACAAAAAAAATTAAAATATGTAAAATTATTAGCTCTGTCAGTATGGCAAAGTACACTCATGTCCATAAATTAGGGATAATGCAAGTTCAGGAAAAGAAACAGTCAGGTGCAAAACAAATGTAACTTATTTTTAAGGTCCATTTATTAAACAACTGTAGACATGTAGGGGGTGGTTGACGGGCTGCAACTCATCGGCCAAGTATGTACTACACATGCTCTACTGGATTGAAATCCGGTGAGAATGGTAGCAAATCCATACGGTTGATATCCTTCGATCAAAGGCATTCGTTTACGATGTTTGTACAGTGAGGCCGTGCGTTGTCATCCATAAACACGAATCCTGCCCCCATGGCGCCACGAAACAAACGTACATGTTGTTCCAGAATGACTTCCCGATAGATTTGGCTTGTCATGGTTCCAATTTGAACATGCAGGTCATTTCTCGAACCCAGAATAATTCCTCCCCAAAAGAGCAATCCTGCATCACCGTAATGGTGTCGTTCAATGATTTTCTCTTGGTGGTAACGGGTACCTGGCGCTCTCCATATGAAAGTCTGGCAAGAATCAGACTGCAAGCTAAACCTGGACTCGTCGGGAAACATCACACAAGCTCACTGTTGCGGTGTCCACAATGCATGCTTTCTACTTCATGCTAACCGCTGGCGATAGTGAGTAGCAGTAAGTGGAACACTTCTGACAGGCCTACGAGCATATAGACCAATCTGCCTTAAGCGTCTGTACACGGTCTGCCTTGAAACTGTCATACCAGTGGCTGAAGAGAGCTGATGAGATAGGTCTGATGCTGTGAGGCCAAAAGAAACAGGTCTGTCTGTTTCTTTTGGTAGTAACTACCAAATACCGGTCCTCATTCGGCGTGGAAACTCGTCGGCGACCTGTGCTGTAACGTCTACTCATATTATCATCATCTTGGAACTTGGAATCTTTGCCAAAGTCTGAAGATGACATTCTGGGCGATTCCAAGTCCACGGATATCCCCACATTCCAGAAAGCCGATAATTCTACCATGTACAAAATCATCCAAATGCATCCTTTTTGTCATAATAATGCGGTTATTGCACTGAAAGGCTTATAAAGCGCTTGCGCACGATTTTACTTCTTTGCCTGTATTCCTTATACATCACTCTCTTACATTCTCGTCATTGCGACGTACTATCGGTGTCATCTGGTGGCTTACTGCAATTTGCATATGATTTTAAGATGTCTGTAGTCATTTTACGATGATATATGTATTTTGGAATTCAATTTCAACGTGACTCTGAATTATCCTTAATTTATGGACATGAGTGTATTTAACGTATGCTAGATCCATATGAATGGCAAATCTTGAACAGAATTTGCTAGCGATTCTAAGATCCTAATGATGGGCTGGTAAAAAACACAATTTGTTGTAAGTAAATTCTTAATAAACTTTTATAGTCGAAAAAAATATGCTTTATTTTTCCATAACACTTTTAACTATCTGTATGTCTAAAATAATCAGAAAAATCAGTTCCTAACTGCTCCCACTGATAAAATTGGAATACTTTTATATGAATATTTATAACTTCTAGATGTATTATCATTAATCTTCTATCCTCCAACAGCTATTTTCGACAGAAATCTCCGAAACATTACTTAATACTCTGTACCGGTAAATATTGACAGAGTGCCCCAACCACGATTACTTAAGTGATTTCGTGCATCATTATTATTTTGTATGAAAATAGATGATCTCTTGATAAGTCATCAATGGGTCAATGCTCTCCTCTCTCATCTATTTCAGAGAGGTAAAACTTTCAGAGAGTTTCATAGCTTCAACAGTTGATCAGATTTCAGTTTTTTTTATTAATATAGCTATATGTATCATGTATCATGAAAGTATCAGAATGAATAATGAAATTGAGAAGGTTTGAAACAGTATTTTAATTCTGCGCGCTCTTTAATCAATAAGGGTGTCACAAGATAATTGTAAAATATTTTTTGTAGATGTTGGAATCTGTTTCTTCAGAGAAATTTCCTGCTATATTTATGAATCCGAAAGCATTTATTATGAACAAAATCACGTTTAATACATTAATAAATATTATATTCTGCAATTTAAAGGTACTTTGTTGAGGAAAAAAATCAAATTTTGCATAGAGAGAACTGGCATAACCATTACTCGACGAACCAACACATAGCTAAAGGTCATTAGTTTTGCATTTAAAGTAACCGATTAGGTCCGACAGGGATTTTAAAAAAAAATAATAATGTCCATATGATGCTTTTATTAATATAAAGATAAAATGATGAATAAAAAGGAAACTATTTAAATATATATATGTAGCTTTTGAAAACAAAGCATATTTTGATGCAAATTTTTGCATTAATTTACAAAAATTGGGATTGTTCTAGAGAAAGAAATTGTTACAGTTTTTCATTTTTCTTTGTAACATTACATGTGTAACAAATTTTAGAGTGCGATTAACTATTATCTAAGAATTATATTCAAAAAGAACATTTCTGTGTGTAATATATAAAATTAGTTATGAAATTTTGGAATTTTTTCAACAATATTTACATTATTTTATCATAAATCCACTTCTAGAGCATTCAACGTCAAATCCATACTTAATTACATTCTGCGTAATATAATGAGACATAACGTAATTATAAATTTCATTAAGGTATCTTGATTATTTTTTGAGATATGACGATACAGGTACGATAGAATTATGGAAAAACTCGTTCTTCAGAAAAGGCTTTTAAAGTTTTTAAATACTTATAAATAAATATCACTTACATGTCAACAGTTTGCTATAACCTGGCTTCTAATTGAGACAAAACAAAAATATCACTTGGAACAAAAACGTACCTATTATTTGAAACTACAAAAAACAAAAATGCGAATTTTCGTCTAAATTCATGTTTTCAATATAGTCGGATACTTATATTTAAACATTTTTCCACATTCTACAGTTCTTTACTTCATCAAATAATAGTTTACTTACTAGGTGATTTGAAACGCCACAAAGACGCAGTTCTAATTTTGGTTATAGACAAACCCTCTTGATTAAATTATTTTAAAACTTGTTTTACATTTTTATCATGTTTCAAAGAAATGAAGAGTTAATTTAAGGGAATTTCAGAGTTTTTTTTAAAGCTATTAAAACGAAGAAGATAGATATGAGCAGTTCAGAACATTATTGATATCCCAAATCATATAGTTACCACATAGAAAGGATTATACACCTTACTCAATTATTTACACGCAAATTACTCACATATACCTATAATAAAGGGTGCCCAAAATAAACGCAAGATTTGAATTTGCCACAATTCATGAAGTAACCTGTTAGCAACCCTATTAAAAACCCAATTTACAGCTGATAGTTTAGGGTTGATAAAAATGGAGCGCTACACGATAAAAATACGTGTTTTCATTGTTGAACAGTATTTCAAAAACAATGAAAATCTGGCGGCCACAGTTCGAAAATTTGAAAATACCCCCCCCCCAGATCGTTTGATTTAACACATTGAATTTCTTTTTATGTGGGTTATTTGAAAAAGGTTTATGCAAATAAGCCCAAGGCCATGCGTGCATTGAAGGAGGAAATTCAACGCTGCATCAACGAAATTCTGCCACATTCATGCAAAGTTATCACGGAAAATTTGGACAAAAGAGCATGTATGTGTCAGCAAAGCCATAGAGGCCATTTGCCTTATGTGTCATTCCATACATAACCCTATTCTATGTACGCTTCCATAAAAATGTAACAGTTTGAGGAATTAAAAATTGTGTTTTTATTTTAATTCAAATTTTGCATTAGGACATTGTTCTATCGTGTAACGCTCCATTTTCCCTAACCCTAAATTATCAGCTGTCAAATTGTTTTTTAATAAGGCTGCCAACACCTTACTGCAGCATTAGTGGAAAATTCAAATTTTGCTTTAATTTTGGGATACTCTTTATAAAAATAAGATGTTCCAAGCATATCTCTTAAGAATATATTAAATCCAACCAAACAAAACATGTAAACTATATGTAAATAAAAAAAGTCGAATTTTTTTTTCCAATTAAAAATTCCTTTTTTATTAAAGACTCTAAGGAATGCACCATTCTTCCATTTCATCATTTTTTCTTAATTGCAAACTCATGAATATTGCCACAAAATGAAATACTTATTTTAATAATTTTTCATCTCCAAGTCCTTTAATATCTCATTTTAGCGTTCTCTTCATACTTCACTTTTTCGCAGTTTTTCTTAGAATTATACCTGTGTGTTCATTGTAGCGTTATTAAGCAAAATTTTTACAACCTTACCTCATTTTAATCATAATGCTAAAAATTAAAGAAAAAAATATTAAAACTAGCACATTACCATATGTGTAATATTAATTTTGAAAATAAGGAAAAAAAATTTATTTCGCTACCATTTTTTTCATTATGTTTTTTTCCGTGTTATAAATATTGCGGTAAGTTAATTAGATTCTAAAACATATCATAAATTCTTTAAGAAACCAGAAAATTGCTTAAATCTTATACATAATAAAAATTTGTTCCAAATATTTTGACTTAAACTTGGCATATGTTTAAGTTATCGGAAAATTTTCTATCTAGAAAAATCTGATACTTGCTTCTAACCCAAAAAATCCTGAATTATTTGAATGATTACACACATTGCTCTTTTATATTTTATTGTTTCTAAGCATTTATGCTTTATTGATTCTTTTTCTTCATTGAAGGGACTTTCCATTATGAAAAAAACACACAATAAATTGGGTTTTATTAATATTATTTGACTCCTGGACTTTTCGTGCATGTTTGCATGTACATAAAATTGAAAATATTATCAACGTCAGAGAATGATTTTAAGCATAAATACTGAATGAAATACAAATAAATTTTCTTTCAGAAATGCTTGATAAAATTGTTTATAACTGTCTGTTTTCTTAAAAACTTTCAGCATATTTGAATTTACACCTTTTGGCTTTTATTTTCGCCAAATCAGAAGTGAGGTTTTCTATTTTTGATAAACTTTATATAGAAGCATTGTACAAGTTTCAAATTAGTAGTTAATTTCAAAAAGAAATTGAAATTCAATTTTCGAAAGCATAATTAAACGTAAATCCTACATAAAAAAGAACTCATGGAAAAAGCTCTATTTTTTTTTCTGCGAATCTTCTGCGAAATTATCCAAAAGCGATAGATATGGCTTTCTTAAAAGAACTTTACCTATTTTACGTGCTACAAGTCTATACAATGTCGTTAAAGGCTCTAAGCCTTTTACGAATAGTCAAATGAAATAAATGAAATCAAATTGTTTGGGTCTGAGTATGTCGTCTCCAAATCCAGTAAAAATGTGGTAAAGTTTTGGCTTGCTAAAATGAAGTGGATGCAGTTATTCAATTATGAATCAACGTTTCGAAATATGGCCTTTTCCATAGAAAATAGAAAAAGCATATATATTTCAATATTACAACATTAATGAACGCCTTATGTCATTCTACTTCCCACTTACGCAATCAGTTCTATTTTTTGTATTAAACTATTGCTTCTTGGGCACAATTTCAAATAGCAAAAACTACGAATGGTAAGTTCCTAACTACATGTATAAAGTGTGTCTCTTTTTGTGCATAATTGAATTTAATATTTGTTCAGTATTATTTTATTTGTTATTATTTATAGTACAGTGCATTTTATTCCAAAAATTTAATAATGCAATTTTTTATTTATTATGAAATTTTTTAACAAGAGAATTATCTAAAAATATCTGTCTTTGACTACACTTTAAAATTTAACGAAAATGAAACACAGCATCGTCGTTAGAGGTCATAGCTACTGCATTATCAGGGTGATAATTCTCAACATAAGATATGATAATTTCCCATGCTTTCAACATCTGTCTTATTTCACTGGTAAGTTGTTGCTATATTGCGTCTATTATTTCTTCCTCTCAAGGCAAATTCCTTTGCAACTTTTTTTTGTGACACAGAAAGCCGTTCCATAAACGCTTCGGTAATTCTGGTTATATTCTTATTGCTTAATTGTAATGTTACTATGTGTTTAATCTACAATAAATTACAAATTATGATTCTTTTATTTCTTCAACACTCAACTAATGTGCATGAGATTTTCTACAACTTCTTTCATTAATTGATCTATGACAGTAAAATATGAAATATTATTAACAAGATAGCAGCCTGTCTAGACAGGTATATCATCTAGTAAATAATAATGAGTGTTTCTAATATTTAGAAGTAAATATCCTTCCTATAACATACCATTACATGAAAGCTGAAACGATAAGCCTGTTACTTAAATTCTTTGAGATCTTTTTCCATAAGTACCTGGAAAGTATGGAATTACCTCGTAGCATCATCTTCTCTCCTTCAACCATTCATTATTTGTTTTCAGAAAAATCCAGTCACCTCTAAGCGGAAGCACTTACGGCTTTACCAGGAATGCATTTACCTGAGTAATTTTCTTTACTCCGTCTCGCCCACTTGCCATCTTTGACAGCCGAGACAACCTCGGCTGATGTTGATTCATAAAACATTCATTCATAACTTTTTTGGAAGACAAGAGCAAGCGACGATTTTATTAATGGCTTTTGTTTTATCGCTTTTGAAAGCGTTTTTTGCAGTGCAAGAAATTCTTATTTTCTGCGAAATTTATATGTTGTACAATTTTCATAAATTAGCAGTTCGTAAAACATTTTTCTACTGTCAGTTTCTGAGATGATTTAATTTTAGGGAAGGCTCCAGTGATACTGGAAAAAATATTACTAGTCTTTAACATCAGCATGTGGTTATTTTTGAAATTTTTAATATTATCAATTCTTGGAAACTCATGCAAGTTTTGTGATCATGATTATGATAGATATCAGCCTCGTTTTTAATAATCAGATTGTATCCAAGGAATAATGGCTTGAAATGTTTAATATTTTCAATTCTTGCAAGCTTCGGAAAGTTTTGAGATCGTGATTACAATAATTATTAGTCTAATTTTTATCAATCAAAATGTATCTTTGGAATAATGGATTTTCAGGCAGTTAAATTATTCATATGGAATGTATATTTCTTTAAATTTCCTTTTGTGATTTGATAAAATATGAATTTAATGAAATAAATCTAGAATAAATTACTACAGATGCTAATTGAAAAGTGTACATACTACGAAATTAAAATGAAAGATCGTATTTCGGACTTACTGTCCAATCATACCCTCCAACATTAGTTTACCAATCATCATACCTTCCTGCCAACGTATTACACATAATGTAGCATCGACAAATTATTAAGAAGTAGATATTTCGAAAAAAATAATTAATTAAAGCAAATATTTTCAAATATTATTCAAAATTATTTAATATGCCTTTATTATTGACTAAATATCTAAGTTAAACATTTAAAAAAATCACGACACAGTTTTATTGATAAAACAAATTAACACTGTTTATTAGGCATTTAAAATTTTTTTCATTAAATAGCAAACACCTTTGCTTTTCTTAAGCCATTATTGCTCAGTTTAGCATCGAAACAAACTCCCATATGCATTTCTGTTATGAGGAGTGACTCCAATTTTTGCATTTATGCTCAGCAAAATTCCGTTTTTTTATAATTATGCTAAATTTCTTTCATTACTAGCATTGCTGTGAACGATGATTCAAGAAAAGAGCGTTTTTATAGTTCACCGTAGTTTTTAACTATGCATATGTAATTCCATAGTTTTCACGTAATTTCCGTAGGTATGTGTCTAAATAAATCATTTTTTTATTTTAATTTTAACACTGAAAAAAGCTTGTCATTTATATTGTAATGAAATTATGAAATTATTTTGAATATCTTCATAATAATAAAAAAGTTGCTATGAATTGTACATAAGATTACATTTTTAAAAAGTCATTAATACAAAAGACAATTTACACTGAAAGGAGATTGGTATAATTAAATATATAATGCTGGAAAATACTTTTTGCGAAATAATATCTTCGTCAGATATAATTCAAATTTTTTAAAATTTTTAATTAATTTTTATCTTAATTAATATTTGGATTTTGAAAACATAATAGTGACATTTCCCTTATCTTGAAAAACAAAAGTACCAGATTTCACTAAAATTGGACCAAATTGTGAATTTATAGAAAAGTCATACTATTTCAAACTAATACTAAACAGCATCATTTTTTCATTGCGAGCTTTAATTTCTTTTTCATATTATAATCCAAAGAGGGGCTTCTATTTCTCTAACTGGCATTGTTTTACTTTCTGATTCATCTCACGGGCATGCCAAAAAATCTTTAGAACTCTGTATTATTAGTTAAAATTTTCTTACTTAAGTTTCATGTTGTTATTTTTCTTTCGTACTTTGGTTGTAAATAAATTACTATATTTTTACTGGAATACTTAAGTTTAGGCAGTTAATATTTAGTTAATGGTGTATTTAAATTCATATTTGAAAAATAATTATGTTTTTCTGATTTTCACAAGATTCTACTGAATTTGAATTAACTTATAATATCGATTAAGCTGTTACAGTTTTGACTTTTGTAGAAATTGTAGCTCAAATAGTTCTTATCAGAGTGTAGAATATGAACGCCAGTTCCAAATAAGCTAAAAAATTATGTTATTTGACTATGATGAAAAGTTTAACAAGTTCAACATCAGGTATAAAAATATTTAAAAAATCCTTTTGATTCAAATATTTTTTATAATTTATCGTACCTTGCAATTGACTTTTGTTTCTTCGTCACAATAGTCTTCATACTTCTTCGCCATCTCATATCCTCGTATCCGTGACCATTGATAACTGAATTGTTTGATGGGCATGTTACGGGAATTGTACTTAAATATCAAAATATTTACAGTAGAAAAAAAACGAAAATAACTATGTACAGAATTTACAAGCGTATAAAAAATGATATTGATATGAAACCATTTACAAAGATTTCAACTTTGAAAAATTATTTGGTATAATAATATGCAGAAAGATAAAATCTGTGCAAATATACATGAATTCTGTGTTCACTTATTATCATGACATAGTAGATTAGGATGCAGTTATAAAAATCAAATGGAAAATAATTTTGGTTAATGGAAACGAAGAGAAACACTGTTTGATAGAAATAATTTTATGAATGCAAATGTATGATAAGAGATTGTGGGGCTTGTTTTTCTCCTTAGTCTTTGGGAGTATGACTCTTGACGTTGAGAGCTAGGGAGGCAAGAAACAAAATTCATCACTGATGGTTTATGTTGGGATTTTTATTTGCAACTTAATTAATATGAATTTGTATGTCATGACACATTTTTATATTCACTATTTATGCCACCTTCGTTCTTAAAATCCCAACGTGGATTATTCTTTAACATAAAATCACTTGCGTTTTTATTATAACTGGTTTAATAAATGCTTTGAAAACTGCTTCTACTTTATAATTAATTTCTTTATTTATTCAAAAGATTATTTCCTACAATCCTTATTTCCAAAATTGCTCGTATCCTATCCTTATCCTACTGGGAGCTCTTTCTCTTCTTTTAATATGTTCCGTGACATCCACAAATGAATTTATTTTTCCAGGAAACCTGCCCATTCCGTTGCTGATGAAATACACTTTTCCCATTCCCCTCCAGAAACAACAGCGGGTGGCAAATTAACTCAGTCAGTAACCCTAACCCTAACATTTCTGTTTCCGGGAGGAAAGAAAGAAAGGAAAAAGAAAAGGGAAACAACGTAATTTCCAGTGGAGACCGACAGACGGCGTTGCGATCGAAGTCCCTGATCCCCTGTTCACCCAGAATCAATCCAGCATCCACGGCAGTCGCAGTCATCCCCTTTTCCGTCTTTTCACATACTCCTTCCATTTTTTCCTTGACAAACGAGTTTCGAAGAGAAGCAAGTGGTCGGGCACCCCCCCCCCTTCGGGTGAAGTCAACGGGAATGTGGGTATACAACAGCAACCTGTGGGACGGTCGGAGATTTAGAAAATCAGGTGAGTGAACTGACGTCTTTTTAGATATGTGGATTTGAAATTTTTTTTTCATATGATGTAACAAGTGTGTTGTCCATTCTTTCCACGAGAATCGATGATGGTTT
>JAPMOR010082004.1:556621-580886 GCA_026543865.1 Argiope aurantia
GTAATAAAATCATTTCCTTTGTACTTATGTTTATATATTTGCAAATTTGACAACAATTTGTCATGTTTCCTTTTTAATTTTTAAGAGCCATACGAAAATTAAATAAGAATTATTGACTCATAATTATTTATTTCTGTTTATTTAAATTATTGAAAACAATTGTAAATCTGCCCTTTTCCTAAAATAAAAACTTAAAACAGTTCGATATTTTATAGAAATTTTTATCGATATTATTTATCAATTGTATGAGTTATAAACAAAATGCCAGCTCTAAAATGATATTTACGAATAAAAATTGAATATATTTCATTGTTTTAAATTACTAAAAATATCTGATATCTACAGATGTCTGAAGATATCTGTATTTCACTAATACAAAGAATATTGCAATTTCAAAAATATTATTAATATAACAAGTATGAAATTACAATTATGAGCAAATTAGAAATATGTCTTAAAAGATTTTGAAATCTGCAGATGAAACATCAAAAATTTCAACAATTATAATAATTCTAAAATTAAAGATCAGTTCGAAACATTTATTAATGAAGAAGGAATGAAATTATTTCCTTATTCTAAAAAACAAAAAATAGCCGATATTTATAAAGTATATAAAAATATTTAAACCTTAGATATACAAGAAATTTATAATGATAACAAATACAATTAATGTCTCAAACATGAAACACCAGTATTATGTATCATCAATTTTTAAATATGATTTCAAATGTTCAGAAATATATAGATGAAAAATCAAAAAGTTATGCAGTTGTATTGATTGTAAAATAAATGTCAGTTCTGAAATTTTATTTATGTAGGAGGAATGAATTTATTTCCTTATTTTAAATCATTAAACAACGTATCTGATATCTATAAAATACCTAAAATTAAGAAATAGAAAAAAATTATAATGACAATAAATATAATTAATTAATTAATATTACAAGCATGAAAGTCTATAATATATACGAATAAGCTCTAAATAGAACTTTAAAGATACTGAATTCTATATTTTTAAGTCATATTTCAATATTTCTTTAAGAAATATTGAAATTATATATATATTTCATTATACATTCAATATTCCTATAAGAAAATCAAACCATATATACATATTAGATGGAAATTTTCTATATTGAATTGATTTATTGATTATTGAATTCTATGAAGATATTTCAAAACTGTTCAATCTATTTCCCATGCTTAAAGAAAATTTTTGTTGTTGACACCGAAGTTGGCGTTTAGTTCGTTTAACCTTCAATTCATTTCAATTATTTTATTTTTAAATTGATTGCTTGCTGACTTGATTGCTTGCTTCAATTATTTTATTTATACACTGATTGCTTGCTTCAATTATTTTATTAATACACTGATTGCTGCGTGACTCGCCTGTGATTCTTACCTACTACATATTTAGCATATATCAACTATCTAATTATATTAACCTCTTTCTACTGCATTTAAAGAATAATACGGAGACAGCTAATATTTAATTAGATAGATGGTCCGAGTTAAAGCTATGAGTCATGGCAGTGAATATGTTAAACACCAGACATTCTATTTCTATACATTATGTTGCCAAAATCTGAAACTGTTATTTTATAGGTTGGTTATTAATTATTCATTAGCCTAATATCATATCTTTCTGTATCCCGAGTACAAACGCTGAAATATTTTGTTCCATGATAATTTGTGACTCAAAGTTTTCAAAGTGACCTTATTTGAAATATGGATTCATTCACTCACGATGATGAATGGGAATAGTTATAGTAACATATGGCATATCATTTCCATTCAAAAACCGTCATTAAAATTTGTATGTACAAATATAAAAGAATCGGTCAGTTAAAGCATGGGAACTGGAATCTATGAATGAAATGGAAATTTGTAAATGAATATTGAGATCTGATGAGATGATTTCAGCCATATAATTGTGTTAGATTCTTGCTGTCAATGACGCAATATTTTACTGGTATATGTGTACATTAAAATTGCAAATCTTACAATCACCAGCATGAGTTGCCATTGACTAACCATTAATCTCGTGTCTAAGAAACCTAGTTAGGACACATTTTTGATGGGATATGAGTAAAAAATTCTTTCTTACGAAAATCAATCACATTTCAATTAATAAAATTCTTTTTAACTTCACCGTAGAATGAAAGAGAATTTTGTATTACACATTCATGTCAAAACTGAGAGCTTCATTTAATTCTATGATATACCTAACTTGTTTTGATTAGCTACATTAGTGTCCAATTTGAAGATAACACAAAACTATTTTGGTATGATCTCGTAATTTTGAACCTCAGAAGATGAGTACGATACCTGAGTTGACATCCCCTAGCCAAACTTCCTCACCATACCAAAGGGAGGACGTTTTATCTACAATTTCAAAAAACTATGAAGCAAATTCATCTTAATGGAACCGGGTTTGGAAATTGGAATCCTCTAAGCCGAAGCCGAAGCTACCACCGATGTATCCTGTATCAAGTTGAAGAATTTCTAATCCTAAATCTTTTAACCCTTTCAATACCAATTTTTTTTTCCTTTCTTTTCCAAATTTAAGATAATTTAGGGTCCTAATGGGTCAAATAAAATATAAATAGCGATATTATGCTAAATTAAAAACAAAAATTAACTATAGGTGCAATTTTTGAGGTGGATCATATGCGTCCCAGTGATTTTTTTAAATGGGACATACATGTGCCTCATTGGGTTTGAAATGATCCTTTGAAAGGATATAATGCCAAAATCCTTGCATTTTTCAAAATCTTCAGTTTTTTGTTTTTTTTTTTTTTCCCCTCCAAAATCACCAAATTAATCTCGAAGTAGCTAAATGATCGCCAATGTCGTGGAAGGTAAATCATGCGATTATGTATTTAATAAAATTATGAAAACGTTTGCAAGAAGGAAATATATTGTTGAAATTTATGTAAAATTTTATTTTTAAAAAATTATCAAAATTCACGAAAAAGTTTGTGTTTTAGTTAAATTGGTATAGTTACAAAAATAATTGTTGTACATTTTAAAATGATGTAAAAATTAGTTTGGTTCAATAATATTTTTGAGCGCTATTGCGCAAAAAAGACGAAATATCGATTCATTTTTAATTGATTAAAGTTTCAAAAAAATTGCTCCAAGATGCGCATCTCCATCCTTCAAGGTATGTATGTACTGCAATATGGTAGCGTGGATTATTCCAAAGAAACAGACCGATTTTTAAACCGAATTGGTTTATTTCTTTTTTGACACATAAGGACGATCACTACATCACACAACTTTACAAAGACTAACATTTAAACATGAAACATTTTAAATTTTAATAAACTATTCCTTCCGGTGTTCCTTTTTCACGCACACGACATCATTCCGCTCCACGCTTCTTTCTCCACGTTGCCACTCGGCACCAACTAAATTTAGTTTCTATCGCCATCTCACCAAAGTGTCTAGTCCTTCAGTACCTTACAGTACCATGTTTGATAGCTCTAAGTCCAATAGCGGGCCGCTCTAGCCTAGTGGCCGTCTCAGCCTCGATACTTTCTAGGTTATAAAAGCTTGTTCTTCTAAATATCCCTCGTGAATGATGGATAATGCTCTTTAAATACGACATCGAGTCGAAGTCGAATGTCCTTCTACTGGTGTGGTGCGGAAATACGAAGAGGGATGCTAGCTTAAGTGTCATCCTCATCAAAATTACGAGGTATTCTTGAAATAGCTCTTGCATTGCTTTCAAACGAGATTTCAATACAACTAAATTAAGTATAATGGTTTGACCTGTAAATACAGATACACGTGCACAGATGTTCTTTTTCAATATAAATTGGAATTCTATTATTCTTTTTCAAAGTGTTTACAAATTTTCATTCAAAACGTATTCTTTACATTAACTTTTCATTAATTCGGGGAATACTAGAGTTTCCACATCCAACTTCTATTTGCTTTTCTAATTTCTTTTCTTTCTAAATTGCTTTTAAATTATCTTGTTTACAAAATTTCTTTGAATAGGATCGGAAATTAATATGCAATGAAACCAAATAAGTCTTATTACTCCAATATGTTCCTTTCAGTAATTTAAAGTCATTCAAAGCACTATAGTGGAGAAATTGCAGTCTAATCAACAAACAATACCATAAAATTCAATTTAAACAACTTCAAATATAGCATGGTTTGTGATAGTTACAAGTTGAATGTAAGATTTCGATAAGAATTTTGCGGTTCGAACCGGTGTATTCCTCATTGTTATATTCTATATGCAAAATTTTTTTGCTTGATAGTAATCTTCCTAGATAGAACGTTAGGAGATAGTTTCTACTAAACTATTAAATGTCCTATAACGATTTTCATTTGTATTATAAAAGTTATCGTGTATGAAATACGATTTGAAGTTGCTTTTTTTTCAAAGAAAAACTTTTGTAAATAGACTTTTTTCGGGTTAATAAATGCATGACGCAAAAAATATAAAAAATAAATACTGTTTTATTTGATTGATTAACTTAATTACCTACTGAATTATTATTTAGAATAAATAATAATAAAAAAATAGTTGATATTTGGAAAACGCCCATAAACCAACTTATTAGAAAACATTTTTTCAGATGAGCATTTAATATAAAATTATCATTATTTAATCTTGAATCAGACTTATTACTTTCTCGTGCAAAAAGTACAGAGGATGTATTGTTATTATAGAAAACTTCGAATTCGAGATTTTATCGAATCTCCGAAGTCCTAAAAACACACTTTTGACATTTTGTCTGTCTGTGTATCTGTATATGCAATAAATCAAAAAAACTTTGAATTAGATCATTATTTAAAATTTGGTATACGGACTTCCGGCCAAATTTGTAGGTTTATATCAAATTTCAAACAAATCTATTCATAGAAAGTCCGGCTGTTCAGGTGCAAGTAAATTTGATTTCTCCAAAAATGCAAAGCGCTAAGATTAGGCGCACAGATTTAACGTTTCAAATATAGATTCTTATCAAATTTTGATTTAAATCTATTAAAGGGTTCATCGTCTATCTGTCTTTATTTCCGCATACTTGTAAAAGCGATAACTCATAAATGCAATCACTTAAATCAAAGAAATTCGATATGTTTTCTAGTACAACTGTAGTTTCGCGCCAACTTTCATATTAATCGGTCACCAAAATGAAGATTAAAATACATATTCTCATGACAGATTCAATAAAAATGCTAAATTCACACCAAAATACTATATTTCGTAATTGCGGTTTACCAATGCCGTAATTACTACTTATTCGTAATTTATTATTCGTATGGTTTATTCGAAATTTATTATTCGTATGTTTTATTTTATTCGTAATTTATAATTCGTATGGTTTATTTTATTCGTATATTATTATTCGTGTGGTTCATTCGTAATTTATTATTCTTATGGTATATTCGTAATTTATTATCCATATGGTATATTCGTAATTTCTTATTCGTATTCTATATTCGTAATTTATTTATTCGTATTTTTTATTTGTAAGTTATTTCGTAACTATTGTTCGCCAATTCTAGCGAACAATAGTTACGAAATATCGATGTTTGGCATGAATCTGGGGCGCGACGTGTTTTTGCGATTATTCGATTAATCATTGGCATGTGGTTAATACAGCATTGAATATGTATTTGGACACCGTTTTTCCAATCGATTGTAACAAATATTTAGCTCAGATTTACAATTGTAGTCGCTAGATTATGCGCCAAATTGCATTTAGATAAATTCATAGCGTTTCTGAGCTATTTAACATGCTTGCAGACATGCATACCGATAGATGCTGAAATTCTTGGTGGATTGAGTTTACAATTTGATGCATTTCTACACCTTAGAATATTAAATCTATATAACAAATTTTATTCATCTAGCTATATCCAAAATTTACAAAACATTTACCAGGATATTAAATTGGTATAATTTAAAAAGATTTTTTTGTGTGTGTGGTTTAAAAATTATTTTTGCGCTGTAACATTTTCTGAAGTTAAGAAAAAAAAAAGTTAAACATAATTTTTAATTAATTAAAAATTCAAAGAAATCGTCCCGATGCAACCATCTCTACCTTCTAAAACATTATATGTGCCAAATTTGCTGATTCTAGATCAAACGGTCTGGCTTATATAGCACCACATACTATACACATATATACATTGCGTGTATTTATGGAATGTACTTTGCTAAGCTCATAAGCGATTTTCTTTTCCCATTCTTACTTTCATGTACACGAAGTATAAAAAAAATTGATTTAATTATCCCAAAAAGGTCGGTTTTCATGTTTAGAGCTCTCTACATTAGAAAAAAAAACTTTTTTTGGAATTATATATTTGATTATGAAAAAGATAACTCAAAAATACAACAAGCCATACTCAGATGGAAATTTGGTATTGTAAATTTCTGTCAAATTTAGTTTGAGATCTATTTAAGGAAAAATCTGTTAATCTGTGTGTCCTACAGTCTGTCAGCATGGAGAGAGCATAATTCAAAAACACAAACAGTAAAATTGATGAAATTCGATATATGGTTTTATTTTTAGAACTATAGATACATAAAAAACTTGATTTCTGTTATTGTTTTATTTTAAAAAAATTTGTACCAAATTCATTAAAAGGTTGACTTTAAAAAATAGTTAAATCATCTCCTCAGCAGTTGCAAATCGGTTATGGCTGCTTGAAAATTATACATTTATGAGTTATTCGAGAATCCCTATTCGTTATCAAGTCAGAATAACATCACGCCGACGATTTAGGGCAGAAACCGAAAATTTAATAAAAGATTTGACTTTGTGTATTTGTTTTGGTCTGAAGGCTCCATTGGTTCTGCCATTTATGAATAGATACCGCACTTCAAGACACGACTGTCCACTGTTGAAACTCAAAATGAATTATTATTTTCTTCACGCTTGATCCACAACAAAGAGTCTAATCTCATTCCTTCATTCGTAACAGCTAGTACTCATTTACGTATAATTGTTGTTGAAAGGCTAGAAAATGTGATGATAGATTTTAAAAAAATAGTAGTATTGGCTGGTCAACAATAAGATATTAGTACGGACTCCAAATTCTCAAAACTTAACAAATTTCATAAGGACTATGTTCCACTATGTTCTTGGAAAACTAGACAAGATTTGAAACTTATGATTTCATGCTGCTTAAGAACTTCAGGAGACCTCGCCAACTTATATGTGATTAAATTACCAACAGCCTTCCATGCCAATTTGACTCTGGACTAAATTTTATAGATAAAATTCTTGCATAAAATTCACCTTCTTCTTCTTTTTAAGTCTCTTTATTAATTAATTTTAATAATTACTAAGCACGCCTGAAATTTTAATGCATAACCACTTGCCAAGAACGTAATATTATTGCACAGTCATTTCTCCATTCATCTGCAATGCCCCTGTAGGTTAAGAATCATGAGTTTAAGAATTTTACTCACTTTTTTTACTTTCTCATACACGTAGTATAAAGAATAGTAATCGTCAAAAAATTTTGACAAGTCTCTACGTTAGTTCAAAAAACACCTTTTAAGAAAATTTCCATCTATCTGTATATCACATTGATAAGTCAAAAACGCTTGGATCTAGAAGGATGAAATTTCGTATACGATCTTTATACGAAATTTGTAGATTTCTGCCAAATTTCGAGTAAAATGCATTCAGAGAAAATCTGTCTAGCTTGCTCCTCGAATGTAATTTAACACGATAACTACAAAAAGAAGGTAGCTATGTAGATAAGATTCGGTTCACATATTTAACATCTATGGTCTAGACACCCATCAAATTTTGAACCAAATCCAATGAGGGGTTGACAATCTGTCTACTTCCAGAAATATATCAGGCGATAACTCAAACGTGCAATCAGGTGAATTTATGAAATTTGGTGTGGGGCTTTGTAACTACATGAATAGTTTTTTTGTCTAATTTTTATTTCAATCGGTTGGGGAAAACGCATCTAAAATACAACTTTGATTTCTGGATGTTATTAACCGCATGCCAAGGATTAATCGCCAAATTTGATACGATGGATTCAATAAAAGTACTAAGTTCCCATCAAATGTTAATATTTCGTAACTATTGTACGCCAGTGCTATGTAAGGTGTTTTCTGGTGTAACACCTCTATTAGAGAATATGCGAGAAAGTTTAGGGGAGACTACTCTCACTGGTTTTAATATTCCTACAGTTTTTTTTAATTATACCACAATTTACTTTTTTAATTGTATTACAGTTTGAAAATTATGTAATGAAATTCTTAAGTACAGTTTAACAATGTAATAAAAGATTTAGAAAAACCCGAATAACCATAAATTGTGGTAAAAATTCAAAATTAAATTCATTTGGATGAATTATTTAAACTAGTAACTGTAATTGGTCACAATTGATATGCATAACCAGTCATACATTAGTTTATTCATTAAATGCCGAAGTTTTAAATCAAATAAAAATAAAGACTAAAAAAAGCAAAACTCTCAATTGGCGGAAACAGAAATGCGAGTAACTATATAACAGAAAGAATAAATGGCGAGTGGTTATAGAAGAAATGGCTGTACCAAAACCGCATTTAACTTCAGAGCAGCAAAAAAATGGGCTGTCAAGAAATTCTGAAAGGTTTCCGATAGTGTCAACAAATGGTAAAATATCCAGTGACCACTTCCGAGAAGTTTCTGGACAAGAAGATAAAGAAGAAAAACTTTGCGTGCATCCTTCTGATTGATCGTTATATCTGAGCCAGAAAAATCGAAAAATAGAAAAATTCTTTCCTTTATCGCCCTTTGTTGCTTTATTGTTCTTTTGTGATAAAGGAAACGCTGAGAACACAAAATCTTTTTCGAAGCTTTTAAACGATTTTCGAACTCGTGTCTGTGAAACCGGATGTTTAATATTTGATTGATACCTTTTCAACTATGTAAAAGTTGTGAAACTGAATGCGTGTTCAAAGCAAATTTTCAATGAAAATGGGAATAATATTTTAGAAACTTAAATTAAACTAAAATGTAACAAATTTTATACTTAAATGGCAACTGAACATTCTAAAAATTTAATTAAATAATAATATTAGATAATGATCGTCAAATCAATCAAATAAAAAATTTACATATATTTTTTTTTATATCAACCAATAAGAAAATATCACCAAGAAGTCTTCACTTTACTTTCTTTTTCAAAAAGCAAAAGAAATTTATACAATTAGCTTAAAACTTAAGAATATAATTTTTAAAAGTATGTTCTACTCTCTTATCTTCTTTTGATCTGGTATCATCAGACACCGCATTTTGGGCGTAACGATTTTCGTGTCACTCATTTTAAAGAAAGATTACTAACCTAGAAACATTATTATGTTAATAAATTCAAAGGTGAAATATCTGCATTAGAATGAAAATACAAAAAAGCAAATTTTTACTTTCTAGTTTAGTATTATAGAGAAAATATAATAACCGTCAAATAATTCAAATTCCAGATTTTAAAGAACCCCACGTTTAGACCCTCCTCCTCCTCCCACGTTTTAGATCTTTTTTCCAGAAAAAAATATTTCTGAAAAATCTCCGTCTGTTTGTCTGTGGTAAAGAAAGCTCAAAAACGCTTGAAATTTCGTAAAAAGATGACTGAA
The DNA here is from genome assembly GCA_026543865.1 of Argiope aurantia. Classification (NCBI taxonomy): domain Eukaryota; kingdom Metazoa; phylum Arthropoda; class Arachnida; order Araneae; family Araneidae; genus Argiope; species Argiope aurantia. The sequence goes on from JAPMOR010082004.1 coordinate 566,232, forward strand.
ATTTGGTACACTATCTTTATACCTAATTTGTAGATTTCTAACAAAATTTGAGAAAATTCCGTTCAGAAAAAGTCTGTCTGACCGGTTGTTAATGCGATAATTACAAAATGAGGAATGCTATATATATATAAAACTCGTACGCAGAATTAATATCTTTAATATAGACGCCTATCGAAGCATCAGACAAATTCAATAAGGAACTGGTTAATTTTTGGTCTGTACTTTTATAAACATATAAGTGGGATTTTTTAAACAAAAGTGGGAATATTTAAAAAATCAAATTTGATATGTGATTTACAGACTGCATGTGTAATTTAGGTCACATTTTTGTTTCAAGCGGTTGGGAAAAACGTATCTAAAACACAAATTCGATTTTTGAATATTATTAACCACACGTCAGGAATCGATCGCCAAATAACTCACCAAGGAGGAAACGATAGATTTAGTAAAATTGCGGAATTCCAAGTTTAATATTTCGTAGTTATTGAACGCCAATGCTATGCAAAGTGCTCTCGGGGTAACACCTTTATTGCGAGAAAATCTTGGGGAGATAACTGGTTCATAATGTCCAATGGTTTTATAATGGCTTGAACATGAATTGAGAAATATAATTTAAAAAATTAGTTGGAATTTCATTACAATAAAAGCCCTGATTATAAAATGATGTTTAAAATCAATAATTTTTTTTAATTTATTAGAATTAGAGACAAATTATAAGGAAATGAAATTTATTTCTCTGAAAGGATGGTATTTTGAATTCTGACATGATGCAAGAACTGAGTTTTTGCAATAATTTGCTGTGGAATTATTGAGAAAAAAAATTAAAATTTGGATTGACTTGAAATTGATTGCAAATCTTATTAAAATTTTGAAAAACGGTTTCTTGCTAACAAGGAAATAATTACAGACCAAATTTGTTCAATTCTGAATTCAATCTCCGGCCTTTAGAACTACGAAATTGTATATGAAAATCAAGTCATTACAAATCTTTTTTTTTGTATTGTCAATACAAAAAAAAAATTGCAATTTTTAAAAATTCTGAAAACTTTTCAACATTTAGACAAATTTTAACGTTGTAGCTCTCCTCTACATTCTTCTTACTGTTAATAGAAATAAGTTTGGGTTCCCAGATAGGCACAGTTTTAAAAGTGTTTTTGGACGATTCTGCAAGGTCTAAATGTGGTGACTGATCGAAAACGAAACCAAGTTTCTTTACTCTTAAAATGCATTCTGGTTGCGAATGGAAATATGATGCATATATATGAAAGTAGAAAAAAAGACACCTAATTGAAACATAGAGCACTTTCTTCTCAGAAGACATCTATATAAATGAGTTTTTTTTTAACTGATTCGTAAATCACTGGAAGCGGACTTGTCAGAAAGGAAAGATCACAATCTTTTGTCAAGGACCGACGCAGCTCTTAACGCATTTAAAGAACATTGGGGTCTGAATCCCCATATAGATAAAGAATTTCCAAATCTGAGTAAATGCTGTAACGGACAACTCAATGAGCTGCCAGTAGCGATAAACTTTCAACCCTGAAAGGTATTTCTTCCTCACCGCATTCGATAAGGGGAAAATCTTTGAATCCCTCGCATCCCTCGTGGAATTGACAGTTTCCTAAGAGCATTATCGGTCGAGACTGCATTTAAGTTCTCAGCTACCAAACAGATACCAAGCGTGTCTTATCTTCGTTTAACACTGTCTTAGTTGTGAGAACCATTTTAGTCTCGCTTAAGATCAAGTTGCCAAGATTCTGATGTAAGGATTAAATTGGGTGTACATAAGTGCTGTCTGCTGTGAGTGTCCAGACGGTTTAAGGTGCTTGCAGACGCTTCGAATCTTCTTACTGAGTAAATGGATACATTTTAATACTAAGTGGATAATGGATTATGCTAACCAGCAGGAATATTCATCCCTCTACTTTTGTATATACTTACATAAACTAATGCGATATTTTGCATAGCTTTCTAGTGTACTGGGGGAAAAAAAGAATATGATTTTCTTTATTTCTTCTTTTTGATTAATTGTATCCAAAGTATGATTTTAGATCAAACTTTTATTATCTGTAATCTTGCTTATTGCAGATTTTGAGTTACCATCTCCTATACACATTTTCTGATTAATAGTATCAAAAATATGATTCAAATTAATTTTTTTTCTACAATCTTGCGTCAGATGTGCTTTAATGCCTGTCAAAAATTAGTGCTTAAAAGTATTTCGTTGAGGGAACCATTAAATATAACTAGGCAAAGTAGATCAATTTGAACTCAAATTCAAATAACATTCAAATAATAAACCAATTGGTCACCAACAGAGACAAATGCTTCATCAAAATAAGCATTCTTTTATAGTAAAATTTGAAGTAAAAGGCATATAGATTGTAATGTCTATTTATTATTAGACAAATTGTTAAATCGAAGAACGAAAGAAAGAATTACATGCTATAGTGTTAAGATGTAATTTTTTGGTTCCACTTTAGATATTGCCGATTTGAGGTGAGTGTCAGGGAGTGCTTAAAATCAAGATTTTTGACCTCCGAACATAACAGGTGAATAGAGCAAAACCATGACAATGAGATTCCTTAATAAGTAGATGAGGACGAAAAATTAAGGATTTACTTAAAATTTGAAATTTCTAATAACGCATGAGATAAAGAAAGAATTTAAAAGATTTTACATTTAATAAAGTTCAGCAAAATCGATCCAAAATTATGTCGGTGGCAACACTAACGTGATGTCCTAGACATGCAAGAGGTAGCGAGGTCGCTTAGCATTCTTTGCAATTGTTGGGTCGTATATTTCAATTTCTTTAAATGCGATGTTATCGCTATTGTCGAAGAAGTGCTTTGAGCGTTTCTTATGGAAGACTTGTAAGGTTGCAATATTGAGATCATTTTGTATGTTTTTATTCCTGACAAACCAAGGTTGCTGATTTGCCTAACTGTATTTTGGATATTGATACCTGTAGAATATGACTGTGAGGGAAGTCATATCACTGACTCTCAGACCCGTCCGAAGGCACACGGATAATAAATTCTGAATGACCGGACCGCTGCAACAGCAACACTAACGGGAACTATGGTTGTGTCCTAAGGGCCATCACCGGCCAAGGTACAACTCTTCCCTAAGGAAGAACGTATCGTCATCGATGGGAGGAGCCAAACCCCCCACCTATTTATGTACCCTATAGGATGCCGAGATCCAGCCACCATGCCGGAAGCATCTCATTCTTATTCCGAGGAGCCCTCCAGACGGTATGGCTGCGGGGAGGGGGGATAACTTTGGAAACAACGCATTATTCATTACAATCTTTTTTCCGAGATCTACAACTTTAATTGGACTTTTTTTATTAATATTCATATCACAGTGCATGGTATGCTCTTCCATTAAAACTGTAAGTACTTCCAGGAAACAATGTATTAAAACCAGAAGAAAATATATTAAAATACATTAAAGTTTCATTAAGATTTAAATCACAATCTATAGTATGCTCTTTTATTAAAACTGAAAGATTCTTTCAGAAAACAATGCATCAGAACTAGGCAGGAGGAAAGAAATAGGTAGCCATTACGAAAAAATAAAAACGCATTTTTTATTTATTGTTATTATCTCTCTGAAACTGTGTTAGAGAAGGTCAAGAATATATATCAGGTTTAACTTATCCTCTCCGATATGACAATAAAGAAGAGAAGAGCCAGACAAAAACTTTACCGCCATCAAAAAAATAGAAAACTTTTTCCAAGAAAAGTTCTATTGTACTACTTCCAGAAAACAATGTATCAAAAACGAGAAGAAAATATATTAAAATACATTAAAGTTTCATTAATATTTAAACCACAATATATAGTACGCTCTTTCATTAAAACTGAAAGATTCTTGCAGAAAACAATGCATCAGAACTAGGCAGGAGGAAGGAAATAGGCAGCCATTACGAAAAAATAAAAACGCATTTTTTTATTTCTTGTTATTATCTCTGAAACTGTTTAGGAAAGATCAAGAATATATATATCAGGTCTAACTTATCCTCTCCGATATGATAATAATGAAGAGAAGAGGCAAAAAAAAAAAAAAACCCTTGACCCTCCATAAAAAAAAAAAAAAATAGAACACTTTTCAAGAAAAGTTCTATTCCATTCAAATGTCTACCGAACAAAACAAAACTTGCCCCATGCATTATGCAATGGCCCCTAACAGTCATTCCATTTTCCTTTTTTCACTGCGTGTGTCTGTCTGGAGCAACAAGAACAAGAGTTTGAAGGAAAAAAGATTTCTCAGGCACCTGATGGGATTCTCAAGGAGGATGAAGCTCTTCAAATCCTTGGAGGTCTGCCAGAAAGCTGACCGCATATCCATCATAGCCGATTTAAATTCAGACGTTCCCTCGATTTCTAATTCGAAAAGTCCAAACCAAAGAAACCCGAAACATTTCTGTAAAGAGAAAAGTTTTACAAATTTAGGATTTTTCATGAGTCTGCTGGTTAAGATTATTCGGATGGAATTAAAAGAAAAGCAGTGAGTTCCTTCGGCTTTTGATGGTATATGCAGAATATCTGATTTAATAGAGTCGCAATAGCTAATTTGTAAATTCTTAAAGACAAATATAAACAATGAATAGGAGAAATGCCTTAAAATACTCTGCAATACTTGCGCCGATGTTGTTCCTGAAAACAGTGGTGTTTGTCTGTCTGAAGCTTTCTCGCGTATTCCTAATAAAATTGAGATCCCCTTCCCTCTGGGTAAAAATTTTGAACCAGGATTGCACAGATTTTTATTTCATAGACCTCCGCACATGAGGAATTTGTGCTTCGTAATAGAGAGACGAAAATCGAGTATATATTTTTGCAGCCTTTTTTTCGATCAAGTGTAGTAGTGACACAGAACAACAATTTTAATAAAGAAATTACATGCCAAATTTCTTTTCTCAAAGTCGTTATTTTTTGAGTTATTATGTTTATAAGATTGCAAATGTACAGATAGATAGACTGTCAACCACTTGACAAATTGGTCTCAATACTTCAATACTTGATAAAGATATTTATTTTAGATACTAAAATTGGGCACTAAATTTCATATATCTAGCTTTTTTATAATTTGCACCTACCGAATTCACTTGCATTCGGAAGGAGAAAAAAACGTTCTGTGCTCAAAATTTGATAGAAATATACGAAATTTGGAACAAAGATAACAAATTCGACATAAATGTCGCATATCAAATTTCAACCATTTAGCTCAAAGTGTTTTAGAATTATTGTGGTCACAGACAAGCAAACATCATTCCAAAAATATGTTGTTGTTTATAAATACTCGGGGAGGTCTGAAAGAAGATTATCGAATTATTTTGACAATACAGTGTTTTTTCTTTATTTACTTCTCATATGGGATTTTTAAAAAAATCAATGAGGTCAAAATTTTTGCATATTTTATATTTAGTAGAATAATATTGTCACGATGACATTTTATTCAAAAGCGTTACAATCTTCTTCTACCAAGGCTGACCAAATTTTGAATTTCATTCCGATAAACAAGTGCTGCGAGCAGACAAAGTCCATTGATTTGTGGATTTTCTTCAAAGCGGCTATTGGTTTAAATCGTTGAAATTGTGATTTTCGACACCTCATATCTCTATCTGTCTTTATCAGAGAAACGTCGGATGTTTTTAAATAATTATGTGTTAAAAATATTTCACTTAATATGACTAATACGACGGGAGGAGTATAAAAATTTAGATTTAGTATTTTTTTCAGTATTGCAGTCAGTATTCAGTATTTCAGTATTGATTCAAAAACATAAAATAGAATTCTTCACCTCATTGAAAGTATTTTTAAAACTTAAATTATATGTGTATTCGTCATGGCTTAGAAATTAGCTGTTAGGCCACAATTGCATTGAACACCCCATATAAGATTTGAATTAAAAATTATTTCTCTCGTAATTTTACTTACTATTTTATTTAAAATAACAATAACCTTACAGAACTTTTTTGAATAACTTTTTTTAAATTAATGAACTTAGTCAAAGTGAAATGATCTCAGTTAAGACTAAATAAAAATATCTAGTAATACATTCTTTAAACTTTTAATAAAATAATTAATTAAGAAATGCTTCAATATACAAGAAATTTAAAGCTTAATTTATTCAACTTTATTCATTTTCATTTTGATACTCTATTTCGACTAAATTTTTCTGGAACTTTCATTTGTTCTTAAATTAATCACAAAGAATTTAAATAAAGCAAAACAACTCATTATCGTGGATCGATATAATAATTATGCCTGTTTTTGCTGAAACCAGAGACAAGAAAATTTTTCTTGAGGAAAAAAAGGTCTTTCAAAACTTTAGAAATGATAAACTAGAATTGAGAACTTCCTTTACTTTAAATTTTTAATTAAAGGCAGGTATATAATAAATAAAAACAATTGGAACTTCCGAAAAAAATTATTTAGTTTTATTGAATTATAGGTTTATAGGTTTATTAGGATTTATTATAGGTCTACATTTTTGTAAAAACCTTTTTTTCCTTTTCGAAGAATTTGAAGGCTTTTTTAAAGAAAACTGTATTGCTTGTCATAAATAAAGCAGAATTTAGTTGATTACATTTTTAAATAAAAGTAGATGTAAAAAGAATTAATAATACTTTAGTTTATCATTGGTTGATAAAAAACAGTGTGTTGAAATCTCAATTTAAAAAAACTCAGTAATGAGATGATTGTTTAATCATCTCAATAATGAGATGATTAAATAATTGAATTAATTCCATTTCCAAATGCCATGATTTCTTCATCAGGAATTTCGTTTCTTGTGAGAAAAAGTACAATAAAGACTTAATTTTTTTAAAGAAATTAAAGTGATAATTTAATATATTTAATTGAGAGATGAAATGAAAAACAAGACATGTTAAATTGCAAAAAGAATATATTGTTAGATTCCTTTTTTGCTATGATTCTAAACTGGAATAAAGAAAACAAATGGGGCAGTGTTTAAAAACAAAAGAAAAAGATCGTTTGGAAAAAAATCCAGAACTTTTTTGTCAAGTATTTTTTTTATAATATTTTTCGCAGAAGATAATATCTTTCAAAGTTGATTCTTAACCTGGAAGAAATGCCTGTCAATTGTCCGAAGTTTATCTGAGAAGGCAAATAAATGTGTTTTGTTTGTTTGTTTGTTTTTCTCCTTCAATGTACAAACTTAGAAAAAAAAGGACTGTTTCAGTTTCCTGTATTGTGTAGGAAATGTAGTATTCCATATTATATCTTCGATCTAGCAATTTATCTCCTCTGATTATCTCTAAAGATAAGTTCAATAAACTTATTAACTCAGACTGCTAACATTTCTGTTATTTTTGGAAAACAAGGAATTTTCTTTCCAAAATAAAAATGGAAAAAACAATTCTTTTTCTTATTAATGATTATTTTTAATACGAGAAATCATTAACTACAGTAACTTAGTTAACGGTTGTTTCTACAGAAAATTGAGAGATATCAAGATAAGAAAAAATTAATTTGGTTAAATACTTTGATTAGAAAAGGAAAAAATCGTTTGAATACACAAGAGGACTCTTCAGAAAACAAACTATTATAATAGTCTCTTGAAGAGCCGTAACTATCACCGAGGTAACAAAGGCAGTACCGGAAGACCCTCGAGTGCCGAAATAAAAGTGATTGAGATTGTAGAAACACTATGAGAGAGGCCCATTATCATTTATTGATTTGAAGTCCTCAAGCCTCTATTTATACTTCTGATTTCAAGTTTTTATTCTGAGTTTTATTTTATAGAACAATTTTCTAATTATCACTAATTTTGGCCCTATCTCATATTCTTCAATTTCCAATTACTATTCTCATTATAACAGCAAGTTTTTCCTTTTCTCTATTACCATAATTAACGGAAAATATACTGTCATTTTTCGTATGTTTTGCTTTTCTTTCATTCAGTTTTTTTTAAATTTTTATTTAATTTTATTTTTTCATTTACTTATTTATTTATTGCTTTATTATATAGAAAGAAAAAGTATTGTAATCGTCAAACAAATCGTAATCTAGATTTTGATGAATCTCGACTTTCCCTCCCTCAGTCAGGAAAACCCATTTTTGGAATTATATCAATCTAACCGTGCACATGACAATTCAAAAACGTTTGATGAAATTTGGTATGTGGTCTATAGACTGAATTTGCAGATTATTATCAAATGTTGAGTGAAATCCATTCAGCAAAAGGTTGCTTTTTCAGCTATCTAAATACAATTGAAGATAATATTAAAATCTAAAGAGCTAAATACATAAAATTTGGTATACAAATTTACCATCTAAATTGTAGACCATCTAAAATGTAAAATAAATAAAATATGGTATATAATCTTGTGACTATAACTGCAGTTCTGTGAAATTTTGGTTTCAGTAGCTTGGAAGAATTTTTCATCTTGGTTATTTTTACTATATTACAAACAACACAACTCTTATGTTCGGGACTCTGAAAGTAGAAACCCGAGTGCCTGTTGCATGCACAGTCTTGCCAAAAAAAATCATTCAAAGTAACGCCTTCATGAGAGAAAATGTGAGAAAATTTAAAACATAAAATTTTAAACATAACAACATAATATAATAATTGATTTATCGAAAGTATATATTTTTTAATAAATCTCGTGAGAAGCAGAATCAAAAGTTACATTGATGAGAAATGAAATCCCTACACCAGAGAGGAATGAAAGTTAGTCAAATTATATGTCTACATGATATATTTTTTTGCTTTAAATATCAAGGTCAGAAATTTAAAAATTCGAGAGAAGAATCATCTAATATGAGAAATGACAGTACAAAATAATATTTTTTATGTCATCACGATTTCGAATTCTAGCATGAAAACCTTGTGTGCATTGTTTCTTATACATATTGTATGTTATTTTATGAAATAAGATTTCCACGTCGATTGCTCTTAACCAGTTTGTCAGCATTGATCTGTACTGGTAGTAAGAACTAAATATAATCCTTGTAGAGGTTGCAATTTCCAATTTTGTGGCCAGTTTTTTAAACCATATGACACTAATTGACTACATGATAAACCAAATTTCCACTAAATGAAAAGGTTTAATTCTGTGAGGATAGCAATTTAAATTTTTAGTTAAATTTAATGTAATGATATAGAATTAAAAAAAGAAGTATCACACAGCGGCACTCAAGTGTTTCAAATAGTAAATAATGGTCTACTTATTATAATAATTAAAAAATAATTCAAATGTAAACAAGTAAATTAGATCATATTTTATAAGGATCCTTAATATATTTTTAAGTAAGTCTATTTTATCTTAAGATAATAAGCTTCGAAAGTGAAAAGGCTGTTCGAGTGAATGAAGAAAAGTCCTTAAGTGTCGGAAAATTTGCTGATTTACAAAAATCAGATCTTCTATAAAATGCGATATCAAGGTCAAATATTTGCTAAAAAGATGATAAGACAGAATCTGATTTTTTTCACTAAAGAAAGTCTGAAAAAAAATCTAATTTATAACTGTTTTTATGGTTGCTTAATAAAAAAAAAATGCGTTTGCGTGTAAAAAAAAAACTTTATTCTCCTGCTCTAGAATTTTGTTCTTCAAGTTTTAAGCAATTCTTAAAATTCTTTGAGAAATCCGTTATCAAAGAGTGACATATTCAGCAAAATAAGGCAGAAAAAATAAAAGAAGAAAGAGACGAAAACCATCAACAGATACAATTTCAAAAGGGGAAATTCCCTAAATCTAACTGAACAAACATTTATTTCAAGGGCTTGCTTTTTTCCCTGAGTTTACAGTGTAATATTCGAATGCTAAAGTTACGAAAATTAAACCCTGAGAATCTTCGGAGAAGTCACCTATGCAATTCAGAAGTGAAATTTGAATTCAGATAATTTAAAAATAATTAATATTAAAAATGCGACTTATTTGAATATATGTAAAATTTAATTTTAAATTTCAATGTTTATTGAATCAGACAATAATTTCAAAATGGAGTTTTCTTACGGCAAGTGTCATACTGACTCCAGCCATCCAGAGTTACGTCAGTGGCATTTTCATTCCAGAATTGAAATATTTCTACTTCATTCAGCAACAAAGTAATTTCTATACGACCCCTTACAAATCCATTGCCAAGGGCTTGAGGGTTGACAATCCAGTGTTGTTTGGCATAATTCAATTTGTAACCTCAGATGCAATATCACGAGTCTTAAATTTTCTCAGTGATACAAGGATATCGATCAAAATTCGACCCCTGGTAACTAGTATAATCAGTCTAATGTGAGCATTTGGAGACAGATCGGCGGATTATACTAGTTACCAGGGAGGAGTTTTGTATAAACACCCTGAGGCTTTGCAGATGTATATCTGAAAGCGATGAATGCTGATTTGCTTTATTTAAAGAGTGGTGTGCAGATTCAAATGTTTACGTGTAAGTTATGATGGAAAATAAGGGAGAGATTAACAAATTAAATATTAAAAAAAGTGGATTTTAAGATTCGGATTTATATAAAGAATAAATGCATGGTTTAATCAGTAAATTTACTTTTTAAGGATTTTAGTTGTTTCATTTTTACAAAAATAAAATTTTATGATCGACATCTTTATTTCATTTTTTGTGAAGAATGAAAAATTCTTTTTGAGTTTTGAAATTTTACACACTTATGTTTTCTATAGGATATTTTTCTTTTTCTTTTTTTTTTTGTGTGTGTTTTTTGTTTTAGAGAAGACATCATTTTAATAATCTCAAAAAATAAATACTTGTTAATCGATTTTTATTCTATATATGCGCCCCTTCAGATATTAAATTTGAAAAAAAAAATTGTTTCCGCACTTAATAGTATTTAGCTAATAAATATTGAATAATAATTACAAATAAAAAAGTAAATTGTATAAATCAATTAAAATAAAAAATGTACTTTTAATACGCTAAGAAAAGAATATTTTAAAACTGTTTTTATTAAATTTGTCGCTGAAAGCTTTTTATTAAATTTGAAAGAAGTGAATTCATGAAATTTATATGACCCAATATTATGTGTTCTAGAGTAGATTTTTCTTTTCTTCTAAATTCGGGAACCAAATATTTCCAAATAAAGATATATATCTCTTTTTCTTTTCTTTATGTTACAAAACCCATAAACCCATCTATCGAAAACTGTGGCCTAAATATTGTGTGTTATTGATAGATGTCGATAGTAAATAATCATAGATTAATATTTACTCATTCTCTTTCTATGTTTTTTTTACGTACTTGTAGTTGGTTGAAAAATTTGACTAATATTTGTAACTGTTTCCGCAACTTATTACAGAATCTGCCTTTTTTTCCTTTCCTTTTTCAAACGAAATGGCGTCTTCACATTTTTTTAAACTGGTAACTATGCTACCTAAATACGTTTCGATGAAAATCAGTTGATCAACTTTCAATAGATTATTAAACAAAAAACAATTGAAACGTTTATAAACGTTGCATTGATTAACGAGATTTACTCTTCGTAACTACATCAAGACTGTTTAGGTCTATTTAAATTACTACTTTAATATAAAATAAAATATGAAATGCATCCGGTTAGAAATCAAATGTTTTAGTTACATTTTCTTCAAAAGGAATTTCAGAATAATACGTTTTTGTACATTGTTACAATATTTTCACAAACCCATTCAAATCCTCAAATACAAAACGTAATAAGAACGCACATCTACTATAAAAATCGTTTGCACGAATTTTAATTTCATTTTGACAAAAAAAAATTAATTTACTAACATAAATGAATTAACATAATAATTTAAAACTGAACTTAAAATTCCATTTGGTATATATGTATAATTTTTCAGTTCACAATTTTAAGAAATTCTTTTGAAAATTTCTTGGAAGTAGAAGCATTTTCGCACACTTTGCAAAAATGGAAACATAATCTTTGCTTATTGAAAACGATTTTCGACATATAAATTACCTTCGTATGTTTCGTATTTTGTTCTTTTGCATCCATATTAATTGTCTTCATTAATTTATTGATTTTGTTTCTCTTCATGCAATGAAATTACCTTGCTGTTTCAAATTTCAATTGAATATTGCGCAGCCATTTGAGAAGAGTTTGGTGTTAATGAATACGCCGTAGGATTATTATTATTATTATTATTATTGAATTTTCAGATAAAATATGCAAAAGATATTTTTGATCTGTTTTATTTAATCTCTCTTGTTTCTTATCTGTGAAGACAGAAAATTGTATTTATTCTTCACTCGTTTGTTGATGTGCTAGATATTTTAGATTTGCATATTTTTGTATTCTGATGACTATACATTATTTTAATGTTGTTAGAAGTTAATAATCAATAAATCGGCTAATTTAATTAAATTTTGATTCCAAAACAATTCTTGAAAATGATTTTGTGAAAACATATATTTGAAATTTCATCATTTTAATAATAAGGAATTACTTATTAAATCATGTGATGAAGAAAATAATTTAAATTTAAAATAAATGATTTTTTAATGCAGTATTAAAATTTGACCAGTTTAACGAATGCATAATATGTTCAAACACTTCTTCTGCGAAAGGAATGTGGCATTGAAATACTTGGAATATTCTTTACAAAAGGAATACTGCAATTTGCCATAATGATATTCAAGATAGATAATACATAAAATCATCTGAATACAAAGTTCGTAATCGTCTGTTACGTCATACATCATCTATCATGATGCCATACTTTTCTGTTTGGGCTTATAAAAATTATGAATAGAAAGAAAAAAAATCGTCTCGTCTGAGAATATGCTATAAAAATGGATTTGTGTTGCATTGCTTTTAGCTATAAAAATTTAAAAGAATCTATCAATTAATATTGTTTTATCAAAAAAGCTCTAGGCATTCGTAAATTTTTTTTATTGTTGTGCTATAATATTTTATGGAAAACTTAGATATTATTTATGATTGAAATATTTGTTTTCTGTTTTTAATATTTCCTTCAAAAGTTTGGAAAAGATAAATGAGGATATTTAATCAATCGAAATATTTTAAGGATACAAAAAATAGACATTGATTGCACAAAATTTTAAAAGCATTTTCATTTAAAAAGACCGCTTTTATTGTTTCTTTAAAGAACATGCCATATGATCATTCATCTTTAAATTAAGAAGTTTAAATGTAGAAAAAGCTTAGAATTCATAGACAGACAAGAAATATATTACTTATCAATTTTCAATCTTAGAATAGAAATATAATACTATGTCTCGTGATTTTAGAACTGGTTTCATATGCATTGCAATTTTATAGCTCAAGAAATAGCTTTTCACAACATACGACATTATTTAAAAACGATATATTTAATATCAAAAATTTAGTTGTATAAGCCTAGATATTTTACTTTAAAAATATTTTTTTTGATAAGTAAGCACAATATTTAAAAAATATCATGCTTTTTTGTATTTATTTATAATTTGGCCAATATCTATATAAGAATGTAATAGTTCTGAATGTAGAACTTTCATATTTTTATAACTATTCGCTTTAAAAAATTTTAACTTTATACTTAAAAAGACATTAGTTAATTATCTAACTACTTAACGTGAAATAATTTTTATCGCATTTGTGGTATTAAAGAAGTTTTTAGAATTTAAAAAAAAACACACGATGCCAGTAAATAAATGCATTAATTACAGATTTTGTAAGGATTTTATTCAGTTTAACTTTCGATTATAGTACGTTTAAGTCTATCAAGCTGACAAGTACATCATGTCTGATACAAACAACTACACAAATGTCTAAAACGGATCATTAGTCGAACTTTTAACAACCTAAGATTCAGTAAATATATATACACCATAATATGAATGGCCCGTCTCTGAACTATAAAAATAAATTTGTCAAAAAAAGAAAGCTCCACATTTTATTTGTATTTTTTTACTTTTTAAATGACCTTGTTTATGTTTGTCTTGCTTTTATCTTGTTACAGAAATTTTTCACTAATTTGTGGTCAAAAATTTATATTATTTCAATCACAAATTTAAAAAAAGAGAGAATTCAAAACAAAAATGACAATTCTATAAAAAAAAATAAACCAATGGATCTAACTACAAAAATCTGCTTAATTCTTTAATAAGTCTTTCAATGTTAGTAAAAATAGTTTAATAGCATTGATTTATCCCCCCTTTTATTGTCTCATTTTCTGATTATCCACGGTTGCCTCCTCACCCAATTTCATGGCTTGGCGGCTGATACTATATCTGTATTTTCCTCCGTAAAAAAATTACTCATTTCGTAAATACTATAGTAACAAAAGCATGGTCTATTAAAAATATTCATGAAAGAATAAAAAATAATGGCATCTTATTTGTTGTAAAATATAGTTAATTGGGCAAGTCGTCGGATTTTAATTCGATAGATTTAAAGCTAGCGGAAAGACGTAAGAATATGAAACGGTTTAAATTTATCAAGCCTGTGGCATGAGATTTCAGAATTTTACTGTAAACAATTTTATTAAAAATTTTCTTTTTCAAAATATTTATAATAATGACATTTGAAAAGCAAGCAAAATGTGAAAGAAAAAAACTAAATTTTAAATTATTTCAAACGGACTAATCAATACAATTTAAAAGATAACGTCTGCTATAATTTTTATAAAATTCATATATATATATATATATATATATATATATATATATATATATATAT
>JAPMOR010082004.1:587167-648326 GCA_026543865.1 Argiope aurantia
TATATGCATGCGAATGTACGGACCAACAGATGAACAACCATTTGGTGCAATCTTAATCGGATGAGAGAAGAAGTGATTTTATTTTAAGTTTGAAAGAAATAATACGAATTACTTACTACCTACTATTTAAGAAGCTAAAAGAAATTTCGAAAAAATAATCATTATTATTAATCAATGAAGCTATATTTAAAAGTACATAAAACTATAAATTATTGCTGTTTTATAAATGTTTGCTAAAGTTAAAAAAACTCCTAACCGAATCGATTTTAAAATAAATCGCTCAAATAGCTCGTATAAATAAATTCAAATGTCTTTTGTAAACAAGATTTTTTTATTTTGGTGCTTTTAAGACACATGCAAATTTCAGTCCTAAACTTCGGGGAACAAGCAAGATCTTGCACTATTTCATGAATTATGCATCTTTTTTATCCTTGTAATCTGAATTTCAATCGTAAAAATCATCGACCTTTGAGACCATCTGCGTTGTAATTCTAATTTAATTTTGTATTTTTTAGCCTTCTCACAAAATAATTTTTATATTAAAATTGTTGTAACAGAATCATTATGATTTCAAAATTATTTATTTCAACTTTTAAATAAAACAGTTAAATAGCATCCTTTCTTTTCTAAGTTGCTTTTTCGCTGAATCTAGGATATTTATTTGATGATACTTTTTGTAATTATTGTAACAGAAAGATTTTTGAATAATTATTGAATTACAAATATTTATCATGATTTTTTTAAATGAAATAACTACAAAACATGTTTGCTTGTTGAAATTATTATATCACTCAGGCTAAAACATTCTGTGACAATATTTTTGTGAGTTATCTTACTTTCAAACGATTTTTATTAAAGAATTTACATCAACCGATCTCTAAATTATTTTGTTAATTTTAATTTTCAGTGTAATAGAGTCTATTTATTGTTACGTGGCTACATAAATGCACGTCTAATATTTAACTGCATATGATTTTACAATTTTGCTCATGCAAAATGGACTACAAGTTCCAAAATTAAATAAATACAGCGAATTTGACGTTTATCAGGTAAGCAGGAATTGATTCCATTGTCATTTAATAAATTAATTGTTCTAAATTCGAATTAATGTCTACTTAAGCAAATTTTAATAAATCAATTAAAACTTTAGTCATTAAAATTTTCATTTACTTCATTTTATGTAGAATTTATGTATTTATTTATTAAAAATTTTTTTAAATATATTAGAATGTAAAATTCTTTTCTGTATTTTTGTCTTGTTTTAGGAATTGCATAATAATTTTTCGAACATGCAAAGATGGCAGTCGATTTTTTTGCATATTTCTGAAAATGCTTTAATAAATATATTTAAAATGCTGGTCGTATGAAAAAAAATTTTTTTAAAAATTCTATTAAAAATTTTTTTAAAAATTATGTAAAGCATTTCGTATTTTATTTTTGTTTGCTAGCAACCTCACAGATAGATTCAATAATGAGTTCTTTAAAGCTTGATTTATTCAAGAATATTTTTTACACTCTCCTTTAAGGAAAGAAAAATCACCAAAATATTCAACTTCAAAGATAAATGTTTTATGTAAAGATTATGTTTTTGACATTTTCTTTCGTATATGATCGTTGATCGATCAGTCTGTGAGCACACTTACTCAAAAGTTATATGCAACGAGTTAGATTATGAAATTTCTCATTCAGTCTGTACAGAAAATTTTGGATTTCTTACAAATCTTGAATGATATCCATCAAAAGAAATTATGTGCCTCATGATAGGTTATTTATATACACGTATCCTGTGTGTATGCAAGGGGTTATTACGAAAATCGTTACACGTAAGAATGGTAAAATTTGACTTGTGGTTTTAAGATCAAAGTTGCCGATATTGCAGAGTTGCTGCTTGTAAAAAAATCTATCAAACATTGAATTTTTTTTTGCATATCTGTTTCGGGGTATGTCATTCAAACTTCTGCAGCACAGAAACGCAGCATGATACATACGCTTATGTTAAACAAGATATATCAAACATAATTTTAGATCAACTGTTAGATCAATTTCGAATTTCAGTCCAAATCGATCATATGTTCTTTTCCAAAATGCATGCGACTGATTGCAATCATTATACGCCGAAATTCAATACCAAAGTCACACTATAAGCTACCTTTGTCGACCAGCTTGTTTGCCAGAAATATCGATTCTGATTAAGTTAATAAATCGTTTAATCATAATTTAACAGTCATAATTTTTTTCAAAATTATTTTTCTTAAGTATTAAATTTCAATAACTATTGAAACCACGTTACTTTAAAAGACTTATGCCTGCTCTATTTATTGTATGTACTATCCGCCTTTGGCGACCATCCGGTTCACCAGTATTACCGCTCGCTACAATTTTCAATTAAATATTTTAAGTAACTGGTCTCTTAATAGATTCTCAAACAAAACATTTTTAATCTTCAAATTTTGATAGTCATACCAAACTTATACTGTTGTTTAGATCGTTTCGTTCAATTTACTAAATATATTTTGCTAATTTGTTGTCATTTCCGGTAAAACTTCAACTTTAATTTAAAGTGTAGATGATGAAATTGCAATTAATATCAAGATATTTTTTAATGAAACCAAGCGTTTTATTTCATTTATCATCTTTATTGTTATTTATTTATTTATTATTATTATTGAATATGAGTATTGCAAACAGAATCGCTCGGTATTTGTCTTATGTGAACTACAAAATATTTTTCATAATTTATGTAATATCTCAAAAAATAATTCAACAAAAATTTCTCAGATTCAGCATAAAATTCAGTTTTTAGTTTTGCTTTCAAAAGAATTGAAATGAAATCAATAATAATATTTTGTTCCGGCCTATAAATATATTTCAAAAATTATGAAGTCTAAATTTAATGCAGTAAGGTATCATATTCTGAGAAATATTCTGGAAACACCAAATTTTAAATAAATGAATGAATGTTTCTATTTTCCACGAAGAACTAAGACTTATTTATGAAGTTTTGAATGTTAAAGATTTAGAAAAACTCAGTATTTTCATAATCTCAGGCCAATTAATCTTGAGAAACCTGCGCGCTGATTGGCGTATTTTCTTTGAAACGATCGATGGAAAATCTAAAATTATCCTTTTTTTATTGAATAGTGATATTCAAATTTTCATTAATCAGTCAGTTTAAGTGGTTGATTTAGTTGATTGGAAATTAACTCTCTTTATTTAAAATATTAGACATTTGTTAAAAAAGAACATTTTGTTAATCGTGATTTCCACAGCAGAAGCTTTATGTAAAATCAAAAATTCGTTATTTATTAGTGCATTTATTGAATCAAGTTACATAAAATATAATCATTTTACATTTGGACCATTTTAACAGATCTGTGTCTATTATTAAAGGTTTACAAATTAGCTGTATGGCCCTGATTTGAATGGATATCCTGTTCATATTAAACAAATCTTGCCTTAAAATAAAACTGATTTATTGGATTAATAATATAGAGAGTGTAAAAGATCATAAAAGAATTTTTCTTGAATTTATTTTTTAGAAAAAATAATATTTCATATTTGTTGCATTTCCTACAGACACGTGCCGAAAATTATATTTTTGCAGATTTCATTTCCAAAAAGATTTAATTTATTTTTAATTGGAGCTTTAATCAATGTGATGGCAACACTTTGAAAAAATCTAATTTTTTCCCATGAATGCGAAACGTGCTCGTGCAGCTTAAATTTTATTTTTATTTTGTACGAAAGAAATTGTTGAAAAATATAGTTAAAATATCTATTTAAAAATTCATTAAAAATAGAAATTTAATTTTAAGGTTGAAACATTGGTATGATTTAAAAGATAAGTTTTTGATCTTCATGTAAACTTCTTTTTTGTGCGGCAAACTTCATGTAAACGTTTTTGTGCGGTAGTATTTTCGATGTAAACGTTTTTGTGCGGTAGTATTTTCGGAAGTTATAGCAGAAACACGCCAAAATTTCGCTTAATTTTTAAATAAATAAAATTCTAATTAAAAATTCGAAAAAATAACCCCCAGGTGCACATTCCCGGCCTCCAAGGTATACTCGTGCCAATTTCGGTAGCTGTAGTTTGAATGGTCTGGCCTGTAGAGCGCCAACACACACATTGAGCTTTATTATAAGTATAGATATAGATATAGATGAACATTCCTGATAAAGTCGAATCTCATGACATTATTACGCTATTAAAAACATAACTGAATAACCCATAAAATTAATTTTTTTTTCCCTACAGTTAGGTAATTTCTATTTCCGATTCATATGAGCAAAAAAAATAATTATTTTTTTCCTTCCTAGTTTTGAAAAATCGAAGAAAATCATGCGATTAAATATTTAATAGAAAAAATGAAAATGTTGAATTGTTTGAAATTAATTACAAAATTGAAATTCATTCATCATCGAAAATTAAGGTAAAAATATTTTTTAAGTTTTCGAAATTTTGAAAATATTGCGCGGCAATTAAATTGAAATCATTAGGAAGGCAATTTTTAAAATTTCAAAATAAAAGAAAGGGAATTTCTGTTCGATAATATTTTCGGGAGTTATTGTGAATAAGCAACAAAATCTCACTAAAGAAAAATTTCAAAAAATTGGATGCAAGATGCAAATTCCCCATGCACCTCATAGCAATATCACTTTGCTCCTTATATTACAAACAGCGTGCGTTTTGGATCATTTTGCTCCAAAATACACCTATGCCACATTTGATCAATATAGATCAAACAGTCTGTACTATGCAGTGCATATACATTATGCAGAAATATACATACTTATCCTGTTTCATTATTGCTGGAGATATTTATATGAAATATTTGAGCTGAAAACATTTTCCACTGCTTATTTTTCTAATAGAAATTTGGATCTTTTTCGATCTCATCTTGTTAATTCTTTTAAAAAATGAGATTAAATTAATCTTTACTCTTTTGCAAAAAATTATTAATGCTCCTTTCACCTGATATTTTTCTCTTTATTATTTATTTAATTATTATTTTCTAATTATTCTCTTATTTATTCTTATTTTCACCTTACTTTTTAATTATTTTCATGCAATACTGTCTCTTTTTAACGTTTAATAATCGGGTTAGTAGATACGCTTTTTGTCACAATAGTAGAGAACATTTACGACATTAAGCATATGGGCGACTTTTTTGCTGCAAGCTGTTTTCTGACACTTAGCATTAAAAAATGTGAACACAAAGAGCAAATGTTTCCTTATCAAGCTTGCAGATTCATTTTCTATTTCAATTAAAGCAGCAAGCTTTTATTATTTAAAACTAGTCTCCATTGTTGACCAATTGGTAAGTCGAAAAATATTGATTAATTTCAGTAAAATCATTCGATTATAATTTCATGCCTATGATTCCATAAAGCTGTCGTATATTAAAGTCATATTATTTTAATTGTCATACATATGCTTTATTTATTGTGTACTTGAGCCTTTCTAATGGAGATATTTTAGCGGAATTAAAATTAAAAAAAAATCGTCTATCATCTAAATTTGTTGCATATCACTTATTATTCATCTTTTAATTTGTGGAAATATTAAACAAAATCCTTCTTCTTCTGATTTCAGCGGTGAAAAAAAATCATGTGATTAAATATTGACGGAAACAATGAAAACGGTTTGAATTTAAGAGCAATCACTTAGTCTAATGTTGGAAATTAGGCACAAAAAAAATGAAATTGTCAAAATTCAGGAAACATTTGCTAGAATGTTTAACTTGGAATTATTAAAGAACAACTTTTAAAATTCTGAAATGGTGTAAAATTCAATTTTGTGCAATAATATTTTCGGAAGTTATTGCATAAAAATTTACTTCAAAATTCTGTTTAAATTTTAATTAATTAGTATTCTAAATAAAATTTCAAGAAATAAATCACTCCAAGATGCACATTTCCACGCTCCAAGGAATTTTTTGTTTAATTTTATGTTTGTACATAAAGCGATCTGACCTATATATGTCCATCACAAACATAGAAACGCATACATGCAGTCATCGTTATTGCTAGTAGAGAATGATATAAGAAAAATCTTATTGCCTTGAAACCACCTGTTAAGACCCATCCAATCATATATATTACAAAGGAGAGACAAAATATTCCTCTATTAAAAAATCAATTTTATGTCTATTCTAGAAATCAAAAGAAGTCAAAGACTGAAAAAAAAGATACTTGTTTCAATCCACAAAATATAGAACTCATTTTAATACATAAAAATATATATCTTTCTTTACTTATACTTATTCCAGTATTAAAAGTCAATTATGATCTGAAAACTACACAATTTATGATTTTTCTCTTTTGCAGAATGAATGTAAAGTATCTTTGTCTTTAAATATTTAAAATTATTTCAATAAAAAACAAAGTTAGGATACTCAATATTTTTATAAATATAGTGGGAAATTTCTGACGAAACGGACTAAGTAGTTGAATAAGGTCGCAAGATTCAGAAGAGGCAGCACCAGGACAATTAATAAACTTTTGTTCCCTTGTTAAAAATGCAATTATATGAATTATAAATTATTATGATAATAATAATACTTTATCAAATATAATTTTTCAGGGTCTTCTATGTTTTATTACATTCACTTTGCTGTTAAAATATTTATAAACACCGAATACATTTTTTTAATAATACGATCATATAAAGTCGAACACCTTTTTTAAAAAGAGGACTTAGGAGCGAAAAATACCTAAATATGTCACTTCATTAATACAAAAAATAAATCAACTCCTGTCTTGAATATAAATTTGTGGTATTTTTATGACATTTCTTGAATATTAAATTTGTGGTATTTTTGTGACAGTTCTTGAATATTCAATTTGTGACCCCTTTTCAAATTCAAATTTGTTTTTAAATCTGAATTAAAAATGCATTAAGTCCTTTTAAATGTACGAAATCAATGCACGTTTAAAAGGGCTATTTTTTTTTATTATTTACTCTACCTTCTAATTAGGTACAGCTTCTATTTGTTATTAAGTGTCAACTAAAAGTTCATAAAACAATTGAGATGTTTGCGAATAATTTTTGTATGAAACTACAGTATAAAAATGTCTACGAATGGCTTAATTTCAGCTTATAATTGTAAAATATTTGCGTTAGATGAGCATTTAATAAATGGGATTACAATTAGGCAATTAAAAAGATAAACATTCTGCGGAATTAACTTTTTATTTAGTTAATTATATTTGTCGAAAGCCTCTACTAGCAATAAAAAAATTTGCATCTTTAATATTCAGTTCCGAGCTTGCACAAAAAAAAAGGTTCCTTTCCTCCGTTTTCAATAAAAAGACCGTGAAAAACGATGTGTCTAAAGCGGGCGCTTTACAATTCAGTCACTTTACTAAATAACTCAACCGATATGCTGATACTTGAAACGTTTTCGCCTCCGAAATAAAAGCCTTTCAATTGAGAGAAGACTCAATTTTTATTCTCAGCAAACTCGTGATGGATGACGTGTCATTATCACGTGGCCTAAGTGAAGTTTTCTCGTTTGGCTTATTCTCAATTAATAAATGGTTCGCTCAGCGACTTTTCGCTCCTGGGATTGGCAACAGAATTTTTTTTTCCACCAGAAAATGGCTTGTGGGTATTCCATGGGGGAAAATACGTTTGAAATTTCTTCGTAACACGAGCGCAGAGTTGATTGTCTGAATGTTCGATCGCAACAGAACACGCAACCAATGTTGGGTCCGATGTGGCTGTTCAATTATCTGTCATGAATCGCCCGTGAATACTTATTTTCCTCTTGTAATAATCGAATGTGATCTCTAGAGTCCATTAAAATTAAATGGGTGAGAGATACTGAAAATGGAACTGATGAATGTCATTCGCATAAATAATTGAATTTGTGGCCAGAAGATGACATCAAAAAGGCGAGATTCTGTTGTAGTATTTTCATGCTGCCAGAATGATTGTGAAATTAAATATTTATGAATTCTTTTGTAAGAGGGTATTGGGAAAATAAAATCATCTATTCATCATGAAATTTGATATAATGCATTCATTACTTTCTATTTCTACTGAGTGAAAACAGGATGAAACAATTTGCAGTGCTATTTATTATGTTGTTTATCAAATTTCGGTTGAATGAAGTAGGATGTAACTGGAATTAGAAGACATGCTCTGTTACTTTATCATGTGATTGTGACGTCTATTCGGTTTATGGTCTACACTAAGTTATTTTACATGATAAGAATTTTTTGCAAAATTAAATTAAATACTGTAGAAAATATTCTAATTCTATCATTTATAATTCGAATTCATTTGCAATTAGAATTTTGTTCTTTGATTCCTTGAATTTTTTATTAACATGGTGATTAAATATATTGTATAATTCGAATTTATTTTGATTTAATTCGAAGTTCAGACAAAAGACTATAAAAATTTGGTTTTATTTTTGAATTGTTTTAATTATTTCAAAATATATGCATCTTGTATTTGCAATAAATGTAATTGAATAATATTTCAAAATCTTTACCACCGTGATTTTGCAACATACGTGTGTCAAATTTTTATTTCTTAAATTTAGATCATATTGAGGTACCATAATTCGAATAGCTCACAAACATCTCAAATATTTCTCTACAGATTCTGTTGTTGTTATTACTTATAGCTCTTTACAAACCCGCTGATAGATCAATCAGCGATTTAAGCCGAAGGAGCGTCATTTCCTTTTTCAGTAGCGCCAATTAGGGCTAAGAGATCAACTTTGCTACTTCATGCATCACATTCGCTTGCACTACCCCTTTTTACAAGGAGGCACATTCACACACCTTACAGATAGAACACAGAAGAACAACCATGCCTGAACTAGGACTCTAACCCGGAACTCCCATATAACTGGAAAGACGCGCTATTCCTATGCCAGGACCCCAGTGTACAGATTCTTAGATGATTTAGTAAAAGGAAAATTGTAGCAACTACAGAAAATTACAGCAGAGATCTTCAGCTACTATCAAAGCCAATATATACTTAATGCTAATCAAAACTATCTGAATAGATCAATCATCATCCAACAAACTGCTGTACAACATGGAAAAAACTAAAGAGTTTTTAAAAATGCCACGCTGTATATTTATAGAAAATTAGCGCTGATGATAAACTTCTTATGAAAAGAATGATTTTTATCGTTGCAAAAATGATAGTTTCGTAGATTAATGTTTCTATCTCGCTTAAAGCAACATTCGTCGGTGCAAATTGCATCAATCGATTGTTATAAATCGATCCTATAGTTGTCCTTGTAAATATTGCAACAGTTCATAGATGCATCAAAAACTGTTTGAATGACATTTATTTCATTGAAATATTTTTTACAATTTCAATTTTAGAACGTTGAGTTTAATTCTGACTGCTCCGTACTCTAACATAAGGATAATTTCCCATTTCTTCCTATTTCTACCTTGCCTATATCTGTATTACATTTATAACTTCTCATGCTATCCATTCCTCTCTGAGAAAGTAAAGATCCTTAGTTTGAAATGATTAAACCTTCCTGCAAACGCACTTCCTGGACGTATGTCCGGAATTCGGAGAATGATGCTTGCTCTTTTCTACAATTAGAATAGATTAAATTATGATAGAAACGATTAAATACGACAAGTCGCCAACGTCTCCAAACGTTCCTTGTTGAAGAAATTTTTTATTCTTTTAGAAAGCACATAAATGCGAGCTAAGAATTTTATTTTTTGTTAGGTATTCCAGTACTTTTCTGAGATATCTAAAATTTTCAGTTGCTTGCCTTTCTTTATAAATTCGAAGTTACATTTGTCGATTAATCAAAATGAACAACATTATGCGCATTTAAGAAATTTCTTTGAAGTCAGAATAATTGTATGAAGTATTACTAGACAAACATTTACATATTACAATTTTTCTGTACTAAATAAATTCGCATTTCTAAATTACATTTTTTTTTCTAAATTTTTGATTAATCGCTCTAAATTTAAAAATATGCATATGCATGCAAATTTTGTAGATAAAATCATGAAAGTTCATGTGTACATAGGTAAATGTATAAGAAATGTTTTAGTAATTGACATTTTTACCATGTGGGTGCTTATGAAAATTTAATTAGTTCAATTTTTTTTACTGTTAACCACCGCAGAATCTAAAATATCTTCATACAACTGCACACTTTATTTAATGAAATTTTGTAACTGGAAGTACCTAGGTACAATATTTAAGGAAACAAAAGCGTGTGCCAATTTTTTGGTATATTCTATCTATATTTTGCAAAATTGTTAAAAAGGAACAGCTTCAATTTCAATAACATTTTCGGATAATTTTCGCTTAGTATGAATCAAATTTCTACACTAATTTCTTATACTTTCTTTGTTTGCTTTTGTTCTCGTTCTTAGTTTTTTCTTCGAATATCTACTCCAGTAATAATAATTCTTTTAGAAAAATTGTCATAAATTATTTTTCTACTCCTCTATCATAACCTACCATAGTCCATTTATAGTTAAAAAATATATAGTTAAAAATAAATTTAATGCCATTTTTAGTTGACAAAACCCACTGAAGTCCACAGGTAAGATATCAGATATATGATAAATGATCGGTATTGTCAGCATTATTAATTCCTCTTTATTGTTTCATTTTTTTCTGAAAATTTAATTCGATATGTGGGTTTAGTTTAGTTTAGTTATATTAGCGTCCCGTTGTGAAGCAACACTAGGGCTATTTTAGGACGGACCTCGTAATTTTGAATCGCGGTTAGATGACGAGGACGACACCTGAGCTGGAACTCCCCTCTCCACACCGCACCACACCAGCGGGAGGATGTTTGGTCTGACGGATTTAACGTGCAACAGACCCCCCTTACACTACGGTTTTTCTGTGAAATCGAGTCACGAACCTGAAACTCTACGGCTCACAAGCCGAGACCTTACCACCAGGCCCCCGTGGCCTCTTCGAGGTGCGGGTGTTGATTTATTCTTAATGGAGTTTTAATGATTGATAGGGCTGATGGTCAAGATATGAGTCGCAATTTCCTTGTTGGCAATTCATTTCATAAAATTAAAACTAATACATTATATATCGGCATTAAGATATCATTTGTAATAGTACAAAAAATTAAGATTTAAAATTTTCTATTTCTTACGGACCAACAAAATAATTCTATATTTTGAGTATCGTTTCGCCTTAAATCCAAAACTGATACAACCAAAAATCCCTCACTAATAAATTCTTAAAGTTTTTTTGGCTTCTCAATTTTTTCCTCTCTTTTACGGTAATAAATTGATCTTTTCATTGTAATCGCTTAAATATATCCATATATTATCTAATGTTGCAACATTTTTTAGTAGATAAATTCATCGAATGCAGGAAAATTTACATAGTATTTTATATTTGGCCCCATGGAAAGAAGTTAGAAAAACTATATTTTGTAGACATTTTTATGAGTCACGTAAATGTCTATTATTTTATTAACTGTTAAAATTTTATTATTTAATTATTTTGTAGCGGTTCTTTGAATTTGTGAATTTTTGCTTTAAGTTAAAGTTCTTATCTTAAAAATATTAATAGAAATTTGCTTCTTTTTTTTTAAACTGGTTTTTCATTTTTTTCTAAAGTTTGTAAATTTTTATTTGTTTATTATGGAGAAACATTCTTATTCCGCTTGTTTTTATAACAATCCTGTGATATCATATTGTTCTTAAAGAACAGAATAGGAATATTTGCCTTTACAAAAAAATGAAAATCTAGTCTTTTATTCATCGTTCGTTTACAAGCGCTATTTTGAATTAAAAGAAAATTTCTTAAAATATCAAACGATAATTTAAAATTTAATAAGTATTACAAAAATTAAACCAGACGATTATTTATTCCATTAAGTATACTTTTAAAATATGCAAAGAGTTTCTAATCTTCAGCATTTTAACAAAGAAACTTCAGTAAATAAATATCAATTACAACAGATACATTATATCAACATTAAAATAATACATTTAGGAACTAACCATTTCAGCTCGAAGATAGTTAATTTCATTTTTTATAGTTCTGATATATAGAAGAAACTATCACGAACTCTTTTTAGAAGAAATGTAACATGTAATATCCAATAAAAAT
The DNA here is from genome assembly GCA_026543865.1 of Argiope aurantia. Classification (NCBI taxonomy): domain Eukaryota; kingdom Metazoa; phylum Arthropoda; class Arachnida; order Araneae; family Araneidae; genus Argiope; species Argiope aurantia. The sequence goes on from JAPMOR010082004.1 coordinate 599,262, forward strand.
AGAAACAAGGACTGACGTAACACGTGTATGTATTTTTAAGATGAGATGATAGTCGATTCCGTAATCGCTTTCGTCTCACTCCAGCATCTCCTGTTTTTATCGACTTCTTGCACGATTCAGGCAGAGTATTCGTCTTATGCAACCAGCCAAAAATGATATGGAATTCCAACTTCCTTATACCTGGCACGCGAAGAGGTCTTTAGAGAGTACAATAATTAAGCGATCTGTAAAAATAAGTTTCCAGATACAAAAGAATCTAGCATCAAAAGCAAGATGATTTGTTATTATTCTCTGTAGGAAACTTTGTGAAAAATAGAACTCAGTCATTACTTTTAGCTTAAAATAATTTTGGGGAAACAGTATCTTTGTTTTTGAAAATGTGTTTATTTCAAAGATCTTTTTTCTTTAATATATGGATAACATAAAAATCAGAAGTGTATTTCTTTCTATTTTCTGGGAACTTTGGTATAGTTGTTTGAGACTGTAACGATTAAATCTTTGTTTGCTTTTAGTTTTACTGCTTTCGCTTTTTTTTTCGATGGAATTTCTCACTGATTATTATAATTATCTTCAAAATGACCAATTTCATTTGAATTTCAATCAAACGGTTTTAGAATTTTTGTTGTGTATTAATAAATATTTGATAAACAGAATCCTTCAATAAATAATTTAACAAAAAAATTTTATCAAATAAAATTTTATCAAAAAATTCTAATAATTCCTGTATATGACAATGGTCCTTAATAAATTTGAACAATAATATATATTAATAAAATTGAAGTCATAGGACTTACAAATGTCATATTATTGCTCTGAGAAAAATGTAGCTTGATATGAGCAGTTTTTATTTCAATTTTATTCTGTTGAAAACTTTAAAATTCTTTTTCTCCGTTTGCTTTTTTTACTTAAAATTCTGTCTGCTACAAAATGTTAAAAGTCAATAACATTTTATTGTAATTGCATGAAAATTTTTCTGCTCACTTTAAATACATGCTTAATAGAATTAGAATTTTTTCTAAAAATTCTCAAAGTGAAAATATCAGATATTTTCCAAAAAATTTCACAAAATGTTGTGCAACATTTTTTTTCTCAGAAACTAATATAGATATCCAAAATTCGATCCCTAATTCTGTTAAATACATGGTGAGGCACTTCTAAAAAATGTTTTTGGAAAAAAATATTGAAAATTGTGCATAAATAAGCATTTTAAAAAAAGCTTAATATATTTTTAATTTAAAATATTTAAATTTGTAACTCCTGAATCTGAAATATATTTCAGAAATTTAAGTTTCTGCACAGTTGATATTTATCTATCACAAAATTTGAAATATTTTTTCAAAAATGCTCGAAAAAATTTTTCGGTAGTGAGTCCCCTTAAAAATTAAAATTATTATTTATTCAATGAAACCAGTCTGATTCCCACACTTCGTTTCTTCTGATTTATGGAATTTTTGAAAATGATGGAATGGCAACGCTGTCACAACCAAATTGCTGCAACGCATATGATAAGTTGTAAGTTAATTTATCGATCCATTAGATAAGTGATGCATCACTTATTTAATCAGGAAAAGTACCCTCTTCATGCATATGGATATGATATTATCAATGATTTAATAATAATCTGAACTTTTAGTGTAAGACCCACATGCCCGACAATATTTCATTGTTTTATTGAGTGATTATATCCATATACATTCACGGACAGACATGCAATCCCTCATTTTTCATTCCAAAAATGGTTCTTACGATATCAAAAAAAAAGCCGGGATTTATCAAAATCTCGGGATAGACTTTCTTCTGAATGCAATACTTTCACTAATTATAGTTACAGTACTTTATGTTACAATCTAAATAAGAAAATAAGTTCATGATTCAAAAATTTCAGAAATATAATTAAGAAAATAAATTCATGACTCAGAAATTTCAGAAATATTACATAATATTTCTGAACAAAATTCTATTTATTACTATGAATTCAACATTGCATATTATTCTTACATAAAAATTAAGTACAGCAAACTACTATATTAATTCAGTTTTTCTTTTTTTCCTTTTTCATTTTATATCTGTTTTAAAAATGAATGTTTTTTAATGAAGTGTTCAATAAAAGTAGTATTTCGAATCAATTTTTTTCTTTAATTTCCGCAATGAATCGTAGTCCAACTCAATAAATCATAGTCCAACTTTTTTTTCTTTTTTTTATAAAATCGTGTTTTATTTTTGGAGAAAATATTTAGATACGAATCACATACTGATTCGGTATGAATATTTTTCAATCTTACGTATATATAAATTGGCAATTTAAATTTTAAAAAATCATGAAGGCACTTAGTTTAACATGTTATTCGAATTGGTTAACACAATAATTGCATTGTTGCTATTGGATGAGAGCCGAATGTATTCGTATTCGGATAATGTCATATAGCGCCATCTCACAAAAGTTTGAGGTACCAGTAGGTTATCATCCTGTGGTAAAAATGCAAGTACCACAAAAATTTACGAGATGACGCTATATGACACTGTCAGGGTGACAGCAGATAGAAAAGGCTGTAATAGTTAGTTATAAAAAAATATGTTTTCCTGTGTAAAATCGAGTTTTTTTTTTCTTTTCAGGAAAGACAGCTGTATAAATTCAGAAAGTAAAACCTTATCTAAGTATGATATTTGATCATAATCGTTAAAGCCGTTTACGAGATGCACGAAAAAATCATATATATTCAAGAATTGCTCATTTAAAGTTATAAGACAGTTTTCCATGTGCGAAAATAATTCATTTTCCATATCAAAATGACATATATTAAATATCCTAAAGAATATAGCATTGACATTTCAAATGTCGCGCAAACGACATCTTCAGTTATTAGAGAAATAGAATAGGTGTGGGATAGAAAAGTCTTATCTTACTCCAAAGCATTGAACACTAATAACTATGTAGCATTAACTCCCACTCACCGAATTAATCCTGTATAGTTAACCGTAAGAGAAAATAGTTACTTTTCGCCGCAAAAAAACTAACTTTATTAACTATTAGACAACACCCACTATTGCTGTTTCAAATTATATATGGATAAAGGCAGAAACAGAGGTAAAAAGTTCTGAATGATATTTTTTATAATATATGAAGTACTTGTTCATCTGAATTACTTATAAATAAGCATATGATATCTTGTTATACGTTTTAGATTTCAAGTTTCATTTAATCTTTCTATTATATAAAATTTTTATGTAAACATTGCATTTTATTCGTTTTGTGATTGGAAGATATCGAGTCACCTGATGTATGACATTTTAGGTTTATTTTGCCAATATTGTTTGAAATAATAAAGATTATTATTGCATCGTAGTAAGCATTTATATTGCATTGATGATAAAACGGTGACAAAAAAGTAAAAGTAAAGCTTCAATTAACATCAGAGTAACAGTAAATGTGTTCAAAATAATATTATTTGTTAATTCTACTTTTAGACACACCGTTTGCGACAACAGAATAGCTTTCCGCTTTATTTATTTTTTTGAAGTAAAAGATTTTTTTTTCGTCTCTCGGTTAGCAATCACCTGAATATCTAAGCAATGTACGTATTAACTCTATATTATTTTTTAAATAGTATTGGGAAATCCAGCTATATCAGATGAAGAAAAAATTCAAAGAAAGGCCGAACGGGAATCTGTTAATTTGAAAAGAAGAAAACCTTTGCGAAGTTGCTATGTTGGCGACAAAACGAGAAAAATTTAATTAAAATTTAGATATCGAAGGGAATTAGTCTCTCAGTAAACCTGAGGATGTGCATGATTCGAGGACAATATCGGGGTTGGCGAGCGAAAGTGAGTAGGGGGAGAAGCCACTAGTTTTAAATAAAACAATCCATATGGAAATATTGTTTTGAGCTGTAACAAATATACTAGTAAATTAATCCAATATATAAGCGTTGTATTTTAGTAATACTGTAAGCAAAACTGGAACTTGAATATTAGTCTCATCGCAATGAGAAACAGTAATTAAGAAATATTGATCATTGGCAATTGTTTTGGCGATTAATCATTGGCATGCTGTTAATACACAAGTACCAAAAAATCGAATATGTGTTTTGGGCACCATTTTCTGACTGACTGAAAATAAAATTTCAAATAGAACTACAATTGAAGCTACAAGACTACACCAAAATTTTATTCATTTAAGTTACTGCGTGTTTGGGTTATTGCATTTACATACATGCGAAGGAAGAGATTGACAGACTCTTGATCCCCCTGACGGATCTCGTTCAAAATTTGATAAGAACCTACAATTTAAATGCAACTACGAACGCCAATTCCATGTATCTATGCTGTTACGTTTTTCAACAATCGTGATTACATGTATGTAAAAGTATTGACCTACAGTCGGTAATTCTTTAACACATCTTGTTTCGAATTTCATACGCATTTATATTTTAGATGCTAAACCTTTTTGCCAGATTTTATCTATATAACTTTTTACCTTTTGTATTTATCGTGTTCATTTGTACTCAAAACACCGGATAGAGGACTTCCCCATAATAGATTTCGCATGAAATGTGATGTAAAGTCCGTATGTCAAATTCCCTTCATCTAACTCATTTTATTTTCAAATTATCATATTCGCAAATCGATCTTATTACAAAAACGTATTTCTGAATTTGATTCAATATTTATTTGTTTTCCGAACATAGTGGTGCCTTTGGTTATTTTGATTCAAAACTGCTTTATTGATACAGAAAATATGAACTAAAAAAATTGGCAAGGGATTTGACACAGCACAGAAAAAATCGTTCTATACCTCCTTTAGATCATGGGCTATTAACAGACGCACATTTATGGTCTGAAGCGTCAAAAATCACGTATTCGAGTATTTCGACGATTGCAATACCTTTACTTTGTATACTTCGGATACGAGGAAGCTGAAACGAATCAAGTTCTTTCAAATATACAGGGTAATAACATATTTCTTTAATAACAAAATAACAGATACAGAATTTTTACGGGATCAAATTATCTAAAATTTCAGAACAAATACTTACTTACAATGTACCTTGATCATTACCCATTTGTTTATAAATTGTAAAATTTTAAAATCTATTATTAATGAATCCATTATTTAACTTTAACCTTCATATAAATAATAAAATAATAAAAAAATAATAAAAATAAATAATAATATAATCACTTCAAATAATAAAAAAATCACTCGATCTTCTATTATAAAAAATATTATACAGATAAATAATAGTATAATATATAATTATTAAATAAATTGATTCTAATTTTTGTATTTTAAATTTTAAATTTTCCTGTTGTAAATATTAACATCCTTTCTGTAAAAGTACTAATATTTATTACAACAAAATGAAGCATTTTATATCTGCTTTTATAACTTAGTAGTCAATATTTTTTTTAACCTTGAAAACGCAAAATGTCTTTTGATATGCCAAAACATAAACGTGTGTTTGCCTTTTAATACCTGACATGTGTTCTTTTTTATATACATACATATAACAAGCCTTGTTTCCATTAATATGTCAAAATCTTTTGCGGACATGAAATTCTTTATTAGCATGGTAAAGTAATTATTTGGCACAAAATAATAGTTCTTTCTTTTTTCAAGCACTGTCACACTCAGGCGGATATTCTTGAAACAAATTTCTACGAAATGAAGAAAAATATTTTTCAGATCAATTAAAAGAAAATGAAAAGACAGGAGAAAAAAACTTATCCAAACAATATTTCCAAAATATTGACATTCATTTTGTACGTTACATATATTTCATTAAAAAACTTTCAGCCGTCTTTCGACGTCACCATTGTATTCTCACAAGACTATAACATATTACAAACTGGCCATTAACTGTAACCAAATATCGTGTGCAAACTATCAAGTAATGACTTCAATGTGCCACGTTTCAGTCAATAATGCAAACAATAATTCTTTTTTTCGGTCCTAGTCACGAATGCTCTGTTTTCTGTCTTACAAAAGTGACACATTTCCTCTCTCGATGATGATGATGATGAAGACATGGCGTTCATTTTTGTTTGAAAACTGGGTGTGTGGTTGTGACTATTTAGGGGATGGGAGCGACACATGCTAATTCGCAGCAGAACAGGTGTTGGGTAACAACAGGGAGTGAACGCCCTTTTCGATTGCTGATGGATGCACGCCACCCTGGTATGGTTGTTTTGCCAGTTAATGGTTGCCGGTTTTCCAAGAATAGTACCAAAGGATTAGCGTCATCGTTAATGTGGGGCGAAGCTTTGGATCATTCAGAATATCTTCGAGGAAGATTAAAAAAGCTGAAATACCGGATGTAATGTAACAGTAAGGATTCACTTTTGAAGTTTAATTTTATAGTTTAATTAATAAACTTCCTGTGTCCTAATGTTGTGATTTGTTAGTTTCTCCAAGTTTAAGAAAAGAATAAAAACAAATCTTGGAAAATTTGGTTTAGGCAGCTGGTAATGTTTTTTCAGAGTATGTATTTGCAAAAGTCCCGTCTCTTAATTAAAAATGGCAAAATTGGGCACCAAAATTGAATTTTTTTCTGGTGTTTCAGAAATATTTTTTAAAAGCATAATATTTTCCTCTGAATTGGATAGTGCCGTGGCCTGAGGAAAGCAAAATCCTCTGATAATTTAATTAATATGCTTCAAAAAATTATTTGCAGTAGACACGTAGTACACATGCAGTATTTACATATAGAAATATGTTTTGATAAATAGCAAATTTCTCTCTCTACATAATGTTGATTTAAGTTTGCACAAAATAATCGGTGTATTAAACTATTATTTTTACTTCAGAGAGACATCAGAAATTTGATAGAAAGTTTCAAGATTGATGCAAAGAGAGTAACCAAATTTTATGCATATAATAAGATACATTTAGATACATGCATTTTAGAAAATAAGCCATTATAGAATACTTTATTTATCTGGTCCTTTACATTTTGTAGTTTTCGTGCTATAGTTACTCAAATATTCAAACAAGCTAAGTTCTTACAAATGGATTTCTTTCAAAATTTGACAGAAATCTGTAATTTTGGATCAACGAAAGTTTGTCCGTCAGTAAACTTTGACGAAAGTTTATCCGTTTAATTTAAAATAGTTATTCCGTCCCAGTTTTGAGTAATCCAGCTCAAAAACAGACAAACATTAGTTTTTTTTTTGTTTGTTTTTTTTTTGTTTTTTTTATTCTGAGCTTGAAAATCTGGAAATCTCGAAATACATTATAATACTTCTTCGTGCACATCGTATACGAGAAAGTGAAAATAACTATCCAAATTTGTGATTTCTGAATTTTGGCTTTTGTTGAACAAATAAGCTAATATCGATAAGAATGTTTCATGATGATGTACTGAACATCAAATGCATCGCAAATCATTAGTTTTGAAATCCCGCCCATCTGACTGGAAAAAAAAACAAAGTAGCGTCACAACATAGCTTTAGATAACGTGCAAATAATTTATAAATAATATTCTCTTTAACCCTTTACGCTTCAGGAACGACTCTCTGTCGCCACCGCATTTTATGCGACCACTTGAATGACGAGTAAGAGGCGATAGTGTTTCTTTATGCTTGATGTCTTTACCTTCACTTAATAGGAATGCAGCATTAATTCATTAACTGCTGTTCGCTCCTAGGAAGTGTAAAATTATATATCTTAACGGAAATAAGATAAAATAGTGGAAATTAGTTTTAGAAGATTAAAAGTTTGTCTCATTAAATCCTTTATTACATAAGCAAGTAAAAAAAAGAAGAAAAACAAACAACCACTTACAATTTATAATATTTTTAGAAAAGCAATTAAAAAAGATTTTGTCTTCCTTGAGATCGAGTTTCAATGTCGATTTGAAATTTTTATAGAATCTGGCCAAATAGGCAACTCCATATGATTCGCACATGCATAAAAAAGATTGTAAAGATTGTTTCTATTAAAACAAACCAAGTAGAACAAGTGTACCTACCTATTATTGTGATAAATGTTCTGAACAAACCAAGAATGCATCTTGGTTTAAGTTTCATAAAATATTGTACAAAAGTAAAATAAAAAAAAACTTAATATTACAAAATGATATTCCTAAAAATGCAAATATAAATACACTAGAAAAATATAACATTTTTGTAAATTCGTTTTTATTCATAATTAAATTCATAGATTTATTTCCTAAGTTTATAAGTTCATTTAATAAGTTTGAAAGCTCATAAATTCATTTTTGTAAGTTCATCAACATTTTATTGCACCTGTAAGACACTGGTCACATATGCGAAAATTGTTTCGAATTGCTTCTTCGCCTGAGCGAAAACATTGTCGTACGTAAAAGATTAATGTTAACTATGTGATCACTACGCCATATGAATCGAGTCCATTGATCGCAGGAAAAAAAATATATTTGCAATAAAATAGTGTTTTTATAATCCATTCACTCCCCTCTTCAGTTTACAATTTAAATGTAACAAAAAAACATTTTACTAATAAGTTTGCAAAGAAAAAAACTCTGAAACTCTTTCCATATTGCCTACGTTTATACTGATAGAATATGTATATATGTTACCATGAATGTCCGAAATTGGCGAATGTCGACACTCACCTGTGAATGTCAACATATAGCAAATACAAAGTTAGCAAGAAATAAGTTACCCTTTTCAGAGGGCTCTAAAATGCATTCTATTGGTCCAAATAAGATAAAATTTGAACTACAGATTATTCAGATGATGCGCTTTACATTTATTAATTAAAAAAATTAGTACAAAAATTTACTAACAGATGGAGCTGTAACACTAATGGCCTTTATTTGAATATATTGAAAATGTGAAACATAATTTGCGTGACACGCATGTCTATTACTATTTTTCTTTGGATAAAAAGAAGGCGGATTTTGCACGAACATTAGTTTCTTCTCTGTTTGTCATGCCTGCGTTGCAAGAAAAAGCACTGGTGAAATTGTTCTACTAGAACCAACAAAACTCCGTTGCATGTCGTATGAAGCAGATACGAAAAGATACAATGTTTCCAGGTGCCTTGCGCACGATGATGCAGAAATTTGCCAAAATTAGGCAACTTGGAATTCTTCCAGTTAGAGAACGAAAAAAAAAATCCCGTCTTTCAACGTCGAAAATGTTACGACCGCACTCGTTGAAGCCAGCAGTCAGTCGCCGCATAATAGTGTCAGTTTGTCACTTGCTTCCCGTGCTCTGGATATGTCGTATTCAACTGTACGAAAAATAGTAAGACAGATTTTACATTTTTATCCATACAAAATCAACTCTGTGCACCTGTTGCAGGACGGAGACTTAGAGGTGCATTTCAGTTCCTTGTTCGAATGGTGATTGGCCATGAAACATTGTGGAGTGATGAGACCCACTTTTACCTCAATGGGCAAGCTAATACACACAACAGTCGAATTCAGGCAGAGGAAATCCCTCGCGTTATACAGAAACAAACCTTGCATCCTGAAAAAGTGACATTATGATGTGGTTTTGCAGTTACCTTTATCATTGGACCATATTTCTTTGAAGAGATAATTTCAAATGGAATCCAAACCTGTTCCGTCACAGACAACGGTACCATGATATGCTGAGGGATTTTGCAAACCCAACTCTTCTACAGCGTGGATGTCTTTAATACATCATTTCGATGCAGGATGGTGCACCACCTTATACTGATCGCCGTGCAAAGCGATTACTAATACAGCATTCCACAGATGCACAAGTTATTTCCTAATAGCATGGCCTCCTCGCTCACCGGACATTACCCCTTGCGACTTTTGGTTGAGGGTTATTTGAAGGGCAATATCTACCGTCAGTCATCATATCTACCAGATCTGAAGGACAACATTCTGCGCCATATTCTTAATATTCTGGCAGACTCACTGCGGTCATCTATAGAAAATATAGTTCTCCGATTAGAGCATATTGTTGAAAATAAAGGAGGTCATATTAAGCAATTTCAATTTTATTTTATTTAACAATTATAAACCATATTAAATGGTTTCATGTGTATAACAACACCAGCTAACGGTGATTTTTTGTACTAATTTTTTTTATTTAATAAATGTAAAGCGCATCATCTCAACAATCTGTAGTTCAAATTTTATCTCACTTGGATCAATAAAACGCATTTTAGAGCCCTCTGAAGTGGGTAACTTATTTCTTGCTAATCCTGTACCTCGGTGAAAGACCGAATATTTTATTATATTCTTATATATTCGGACTATCACCAGTGTATGTCGACAATCACCGACATGCCCTGATGGAGGTCAAAATGATACGCCGATGTCCATGAAGAGGCGACACCACTGCGCGAATACAAGTCCCTGATGTCGACCGTGGTCATACAGATTCCGAAATGTGTTGACAGTGGTTGTTGGAATAGAAGACTCCGACTTTTAGAAATTAGCAAACAAAAATGGTACTCTCAAGCAGCTTTATACCTGTAATCAGCTTGTAATTTATAAAAAAAGGTTACTTCCCATAAATGAGATTTCTTCTCAAGAGAAGCCGCTGCAACTAACTCGAGAAGTGGAGGAAAAGGTTACGCACGCTGTCATTGCAAAAAGAAATGTTTTACTAGTAAATGCAATTGTAAAAGCAAGAGACTCTTGTGCAATTCAAAGTTCTATAACAGTTTAAATTGTTGTAACAAATAAGATAGTATAACGTCAATCACATAATTAAGTTTAATATTATAGCTTTAAGTTTAATGGATTAATTACTATAGCTTTCTCCTATTTTGACATATATCAGTCATAATATGTTTTTATAATGATGTATAATTTAAAAACGGAACAAAAAAAATTTCCAATATTCACTATCAGTGCATAGTGATTGTCGACATACACCGATAATAATCTGAATATAGAAGAATATAATAAAATATTCGGTCTTTCACCGAGTTATTTAGTTTATGTTGACATTCACCGTTGAGTGTCAACATTCTCCAGATTTCGGTTTTTCACGGTAACATATATAATACATCAAAAAGATGTTTTTTTATTGAGAAACTCGTATTTCTTAATTTATTTTGGGGGTGAGGGTTTAAGAGAAAGTTAGTTTATTCATTTAAAAAAGTTTATAATTTAAATGCCGAAATTCAGCCTACTTAAGGTAATTAAGGCATTCAGATTAATTTGGGGAAAACCCTTTTTCTACTACAATGTGACGCATGTTTTAACTAGTAGGTATGTTGTTAGTTAATAGTAACCAGATTTCCCCGAACTGTAGACAATCTTTAATTATCTCCCTACTAATTAGTGTCATTACTTTAAATTGATGTGCACTGAGTGGGATCGTTATGGAGATTTCCTCATTATGCAACGAACCTGATCTAATAGATTAAGCATTTCATGAGTTCGTTTCAAAAATTTGATTTTATATCAACGAGGCTGCTATGAAATGGAATACAAAGACGAAGACGCAATGTGAGAAAATGATTAAAATAGCCGTTTCCAAATTTAATCCTTTACTAATGGAGAGGATGAATTGTTGGCTTGAGCCATATTTGGCAATATTCCGCCAACTGACAGACAAAGTACTTGTCTGGAATGATAATTTGTTCGGTATCTTCAATCTTCGCATAAAATGAGCATTTACTGTTGATTCAATTGCATTTATTCCCACTTCGATAGCCTAAAAATTAAAACTTTTCTAATTAATCTCATTTTAAAATACTACTTTAACCATATTCAAATTTTTAAAATATCATAAACATTTTTAGATTTATTATTGAAAATGTTCTAAAATGTGCAGATTATATACAGATTTTAATTTAAGAATAGGGGAAATAAAGGAAGGAGAAATAATTCTTAACCCTTTCAATACCAGTTTTTTCTTTTCCACAATTCAGATAATTTGGGGCTCTAATGAGTCAAATAAAATATAAATAGCTATTTTCTGCTAATATAAAAACAAAAATTATCTGTAGGTGCAATTTTTAAATATAAATAAATAAAATATAAATAACTATTTTCTGCTAATATAAAAACAAAAATTATCTGTAGGTGCAATTTTTGAGGTGGGTCATATATGTCCCAGTGGTCTTTTTAATTGGGACACATGTGTCCCATTGGGGTTGAATGACCATATAAAATACGATGAAGAATTGATTCTTTAGTTTTTATAATATTTTTAAACAATTTTATTGCAAGAAAACTCATGTCCAACCAATTATACCAATTTCCAGTTACATATCCAACATTATTCAAAATATTTCTATGTATGATACTGCAAAGCAGTTTTTGCAGAGTGCAATTTTATTCATGGCACTTACAGTTTTCGTTCGGGTTCCTTTATTACTACTCTATTATTAAGATGTAGTTAAAAATTACACTAACATATGAATGTAATCACAGAAAACCATTGGAACATGTACTTCAATAACTTCCTCACTTACTTATCCCTTTGGATGATTTAAAAATATCAGCGGGACATATATGTCCCGGTGGAGCCTAAAGGGTTAACAATTATTAATAAATATACTGACAATTTTTTATTTTTCGTTGCAGAATTCCTTAATGTATGTAGTACATTGACTCGAATGAGTGTTATATACATTAATTTTCGGATCAACGTATGAAAGATAAAAAGGAGTTTAAATATTTTTGGGTATGTAACATCTGGGTGATTATGCGGTTGGTGGGAGAAATATATAGGGGCGCATGAACCGCATGCCTCTTTGCACCGCATTTTGTGACATCTCCGGGAGAATACGTGCAGAAAAAATGGTATGTTGTTCCATTGAAGTTTTTGGTCTACCAGTATTGCCTCTAGAGATTATCATCCATATTTCAGCCCATACGTTGATATTAAACTGAAATTGAAATTTCTGTTGTACATTGGCATGAAGATTATTCAATACCCGCATAAATACATTAAGTACATCAAAAATATATACTGAATTTGGAACCTGCTTACTTTTTTTTCGGTTTTCACCTTTTCAATGTAGTTTGCAATATCATATTCTTGTACAATTTATTTGCCTCTTTATGCCTACTGACAACTCTGAGTGTAACAGTTCTTTAATAGAATCTATTGATTGGGATCTATTGATCCTATATATTGATTTGGGATCGTGTGAAAAAAAAACTTTCAAAAATAAAGTTTGGAAAATATTTGCTCACTCAATAAGAATTTGAGTGACAAATAGTTTATGAGCTTAGGGAACCTTGCTATTTATAAAGCATTTATAAATTTTGATCGAAAATTGCCTCTACGTGGTATGAATGAAGATAAACAAAAGTAAAGAACACAATCTTGCATTCTATATCATCAAGATAAATTATAAACAACTAGTTTTTAATTTATTGGAAATGTTGATATTATTCTGTCGTAGCCCAGCGTCCTCAATATTAACCATTTTGCTCTATATGTAGTCTAAATTCTGTTTGATGTTAGCAATCTAAGTAGCCGTCTCATTTGCCTAGATTGTTTGATCTAAAATCTGGTTTCTGGCAACATGACAGTGGTTATTTGGTTACATAATGGCCATTTTGAAGTTAGGATTTTACAGTTAAATATTTTCGAGGCATTTCTTACAACACTGCCAGATGTCGAAACAATCACCAGAAATAGACATGAAATGCACAAATTTTGGTTTTTATTTTGATTTATCGCTTGAATTATTTAGCTCATACTAGTTATTATTTATTCAAAAATATTTCTATATATCATTATTCTTTTAAAAGATTTAAGTATTTCTAAACTCTTTTATTTATCTGTTCTGTTTATTTATCTTTTATTTTATTTGTTCCGATCTGTTTCAAGGTTGTAAATGATATAATTTCGAAATCAGATTACCAGTCACTTACTTATGTTGTTGTTGTTTCTTATGGCATTTATCATAGACAAGCCCGCTGACAAAGTCAGCGATTTTAAGCCGAGATTTTTAGTGTCTCTTGCTTCAGTTGCGCCATCTAGGGCCAAGAGTACGATTTAGTTAAGTAGCGATTTAGCGCCACAACCCTTTTTACGGGGCAGATGTTATTCATACATTTCATTCACTCAACCACAGATCGTAATTTAGACCTGAATCAGAAAACGTTCACCTCTGAACCAGTACCCCCAGTGATATTGTCTCGACTTGGAAGACTCTGTGACCGCGACAGATTTATACGTGCACCAGCCACCTTACACACCGAGGGTCTTCGAACTCACTACCCAAAGGATGCGAGTCCAACGCCGTATCAACTTGGCTAAATTTTATATTTGTGTATGCTCAATTACAATAATTACAATAAATTATTTTAATATTTTCAGAACTTAATAATATATACAAAATAAGAATTAGATTAATTTTTTTTTTATTTTTGGAACAGATAGAGGAATGAAGTTAATGAATTTGATAAACGATAGATCCCAAGATTTAAAAAACAGAAAATATTACATACGAAATTTGTTATTTAATATATTATTAAAAATATATATTTATAGTTTGAAATTTGATAAATTAAGTTTTAATTCCTGCCATTTAAATTGCCGTAACTATCAATAACAAAACATTCCTAATAAATTTACGGTTCGTATTTTACAGTGGCTTTTCAAGACAGTTTTAAGAAAATATGCTATATTTCTAGAGAATAAAACTTTAGAGTTAAAAAGGCACTTAGGATATTAAAGAATACTATCTTTTATCGATGAAAAATGCATTGGTACACAAAAATCATATCTTTACAAAATGCGATATCAAAATTAACTATCTTTTAAAAGGATGATAGGGCAGAATTTTATCCTTGCATCAAAGAAAGGTTGGCGTGTCCAGCATGGAAAAGAATCTACTCTAAATCAAGTATTGTTCTAATTTTTTTAAGAAAGAATATTTAATTTAATCTCTATTAATAATGATGATATATGAGGAGTATGCTACAGGACAGACCAATTGGCTCAAAGCTGCGAATTTTAGCATTTCTCGCGATCAAAATACTCTCGAAAATATTATTGAAAAAATTGATTTTGCAGCATTTTAAAATTGTAAGAATTGACTTTTGAATAAAACCAGTTTAATTCTACTTAATTTTTTTTATGAATTTTGAAATTAAAAAAAAAATTTTGTATAGTTTTCAGCTATAGATTTCATTGTTGCAACAAAATATAAACCATTTCAATTATTTAATCTCGTTATTTTCTTTCATTGTTAAGAAAATAGCAAAATTTATATACTATTTTTACATAAACTATCAGAAAGCGATATAACAACTTCCTTTAGTAACAGTAGCTTGCAATTAGAAGATTGATTGTCCAAATATTCATGTATTCAATAGCTGCAAAATGTCATGGGACTCGACTTCATTTGGAGTGTTGATGTAAATAAAACGCACAACAAGTGTAAGAATATTGCACTGCAGCTTTCATGCTTTTCCCAATGCAATGCTTTAAAGTATTTTGTTGAATGCGTTATGAGTATTAAATTACAAATAAGGGATGATAATGAATTTAAACAATATTAGCAATTCTAGCCTAACCGTTTGGTCACCAAAGTTATGTAAAACAATTTATCTTCTAAAAATTATTGTTTCACTCGATTACAGAAAATTCAGCATCATATTCAATAAATCCACAACACATGTTTCATAATGGTTTGCCCTTGGAAATCTTAAGAATATGTTCTTGAACTCCACGCTCAACATTTGAAAATTCTGTCGAGTGACTTCTTCAAAATACCATCTAAGAACACTGAACAAAGAGAATTTTCTTTTTAATAATTCCATCGGAATTTAGAGAAAATGCTATTTTAATTAAATCAGCACACTTTCACTGAATGCAGATGAGTATCATCATTTTTGCTCATTTCCTTCTCTATTTATAATAAAAACGAATGTGTGTGTGTGTGTGTGTGTGTGTGTGTGTGTGTGTGTGTGTGTGTGTGTTAGTCTCTATTCAGTTGTCTACTCAGTTTTGCCTTTTCTCATATATGAAATAAATAAAGTGAAACTATTATAATTGTCAAGAAAATATTAAAATTGTCAAAAAAATGTCTTGAGTTTGAGGAATCCCCACGTCTTAGATCCCGCTGAGTCGGACAAATATATTTTTGGGATTATGTCTTTCTTCTGGCTGTGGAAATGAAAACTCAAAAACATTTATATATAATTCAAATATATTTCATAGTATGTTTTATACATAACTAAAAATTTTTAATTTCCATGAAATTTTTATTTTTCAAACTTATCATAGAAAAAAAATGATGAAATTTTGAATATTTAGACATTCCATATTAATAGTTCAACAGATAGAAAAACCAATATTCTGGACGAACCAGCTGGTCCTCATAGATAATTGACATCTAAATGATTAAACATATTCTATTCTTCAGTGAACTATAGAAGGATTCGACTTCAGGTGGAAACTGCAGAATAGACATTAGATACCCCGAATTTACATTTTATAAAAGTTAATTTAAGATTTTGAAAGAATCAACTGCGTTTCAGAATATCAGGTCTCTACTGAAAAAACGTCTCAGGATAGCAAAAATTTGTCCTATATCGCTGAAAGAATTTGCTGACATGCCAGCAAATTCTTTCTACGATGATTATCTTCTTTTCTTCAAATTCTTTTTTTCGCCCCAGGATACTTCAAATATTGGATTGAAAAATTGTTCGAAAACTAAGCGATTTCTTACTTCCACTGGTTTTTCGTGGAGGGTGCAATAATGGTGTATGGCTGTATTGGCCATGCTTCTAATATATGTACTTTCTTCAAGTGAGATTATCGCATGGTCAGGTGATGGTCATTTTGTAACTGACCACAATTCTAGTGTTATTAATTGCTAGAAATCGATCATTCAGTATACCTAGAGATGGGCTAGATAGCGATTATTTATTTTTTTGGTTGTCAAAAATCAAATCATATTCAAAATACAGCCACACCAAAACCTCATTATCCGTGTGCACAATTATATTTTTCTGCCTAGATTCAGAAATTAATATGAGGCCCATTATGTAAAACAGGTATAGTCTTACTATTCAGTAAACTGAAACCATTTCGTTTAATGCATCATTTCAATGATTATTTCAATTTGATAACTGGTAAAATTCAAATGTGTTGTACAGATAATACAGCAACATTATACAGAAATATTGTGCATAAAAGTACTCGGTATAAATACTGATAGCTCATTATACCAATCAAATGTCATGTCTAATCAATGGGGAATTTAGGTATTCTGCAGCCATGAGCAATGACATAATGAAATCCCTTTTTACTTTCTCCATTGTGTATTATAAAAAAAGTATAACAATCGTCAAATTTTTATTTTGACGAATCAGCACGTTTTAGATCTCCCTGAATTCGAAAAACACATTTTTGGAAAATGTCCGTCTGTCAGTCTATGACAAAGATAACTCAAAAAGGATTTGAACTAGATAGTTGAAATTTGGTCTTCGATATTTATACCAAATTTGTAGATTTCTATCAAACTTTGAGAAAACTCTGTTCAGAGGAAGTTCGTCTGCCCGCTTGTTTGAATAATGCTTAACACTATAACTGTAGATTCAGTTAAAATGCTAAATTCACGTCAACAATTAAAATTTCATAACTACTGTGCACCAATGTCATGTAAGCAATTCTCTGGTATGACAAGTGTATTATAGAATATGTGAGAAAATTTTGGGGAGACTACTACTCCTGGTTTTATTTAACTATGTGAACCCAGTTGATGTGCCAATTCCAGAGTCTTAATACCTTATGATGCGTGCCTTGACACTAGTGATAACACTTTCTTGGAAACAGAAATATATTGCTTTCTATCGATTAAGTGATTGATAACTATTTCCATATATACAGATAATTCAAATTTAAACTCATTTCTCGGAATTCAAAACGCAGCTCCTACCAATACATACACACTCTTACCGATATCAGTCTTAACGAAAGAGCGCAATTGATCTCTTTTACTTCATCTCTTATGGCCTTGGAAAAACAACAACTACGAGGATGTTACCAGCATGATACTCGGGAGATTTTTCATGCACGAAAGCAGAATGAAATAATCCTTTTCATATAAGCGGTCGTGAAGAATCTTTCGCCCTTGGATTTCATTTTTGACCCAAAAAAACGTCTGAGTTAGGTTTTGGAGCGATCATAACAGGCTTAATGCTGTAATTAATTTAATTTCGCATTTCAACATGCCTTTAATTTAATTAAAATGTTAATGCTTTATTTTAAGTCAACATTTTAGTTTAAAATTTATATAAATGTATGTACATGGTATCCTAGAATTAATGGACACATAAAAGAATAATTTAGAATAATTGCATTCCGCCTAAGCTACATAATACTAACATGATTCATGCAATTTTATTACACAATAGTATTATTCCTGTTATTATTTCTCAGAATCCGATAGTTAGCGCTTTATGGACTGATAATAATTTATAAACATCATGCAGTTTTAAAAATGAATTTTCTTAAATTTTTTTTCATGGGTGTGTGTGAAAAATTATGTTTATCTGATGCTTTGAACTAATTTTGTAAGGTTTAAATCATGATATCACAGCTGTTATTTAATCTATAATTCCTGAAGAGTTTGAAAATGCATAACATGAAGTTGAATATCCCTTGGATATATTATGTTTAATCAAAGGATCTCACACTGAGATTTATTAACTATAGTAATACAGATTTACTAACTGTAGTGATTTGTCAACTGTTCCATTGTGAGTAATTAAAGATATTTTATTTCTATACATTATGGATTTTTTTTCACATAATTTTGCAATATGTCTCATATTTTTCCGACAGTCTGTTTCTCATTTATTTTGAATTTGACTTCCTCAGTGTTTATAAATACTGAACTGAGCGTAAAAATACTTCATAAATTTTGTATTTGTTATAAAGAAATGCTAAAAATTATACTTTTCTAGATTTAATTTTCAGTAACAAATTATTTTGTACGTAATTTGAATTTTTATCAATGTGATGGCAACACATTAATAAAAGCTAATGTTTTCCCATACACACGAAACATGTTCGTGTAGGTTAAATTTTATTTTTATTTTCTGTGAAATAAATTATTAAAAAAATATAGCTAAAACATTTTTCAAAAGTTCTTTGAAATGGAAATTTAATTTATAAGTTAAAACATTGGTGTCATTAAAAATATAATTTTTTATAAAATTTTAATTTGATGTAAAACTCCTGTTTGTGCGATAGTATTTTCAGAAGTTATAGTGGAAAAACGCCGAAATTTCGCTTAAGTTTAATCAATTAAAATCCTAATTAAATATTCAAAAAAATCTATCCGAGGTGCACATTCCCGACATTCAAGGTATACATGTACGAAATTTGATCGAAGTAGGGCACACGACCTGGCCTGTAGAGGGCCAACACACACACACACACATTGAGCTTTATTATACGTATAGATATAGATATAGATGAACTTGGTTTACTCAATGTTTATAAATACAGAACTCAGAGTAATAATGCTTTATAAAATCTGCATTTATTACAAATTTATTTTGCTAATAATACTTTTTTTAAATCTGCTTCCTTTAGTCCAACGGCGGATAGGCATCTGCCTAATTAGTATGTCTCTTTTGTATCTAATGAATGATGTATATTCTATTTCTCTATGCTGAATTATTGATACATTCGGAATCTGAAGATTCAACTTCAGACTTCGCCAATGAACAACAACTGTCTTTATAACGGTGCGTCCAAAGAGATTTTGAGGGAGTCTGCTGCATTTCAAGAGATCTCATCTCTGTAGGGAAAAAGCACTCGAGGTAATAAAGAACCCCATTTTTTTTTTTTTTATCTGCTGACCTGTCAGAAATAAAATATCCTTCTTAAAAATGCGATATCAAAAATCTGATCTCCGTGAGGAGAATTTTATTTTTCTGTTCAACTTCAGGGACAGGCATGGGGCTTGGTCTGTGCCACAAGTGTTGTCCTTCCACGCATTCCAAGGATGCGGAAAAACAGCGACGACCTTGGGACCCGAAAGATCGATGGCGGAGCCGGATCGATATACGTTCGCTCCCTCAGCGAACCGTTTAGTCCATCCCTCTTGTTCTCCAGAACCGGCGCAAATCCACATCTAATTCGGTACTCATTATCGAGACCGCGCTATTACTTCATTGACTTCGACATGGACTGGCAACAACGGGCATAATGGAATTCAATGCCAATTCACGACTCCGGTGACCTATTTTGAGAACAGCAAAGGGGGACCAGGGCTGGTAAGGAAGGATCGAACGTTTCTGATCCTCCTCCTACGCAATGAAAGGGTTATTTGGGGGGTGGAGGAGGAAGAGGTGGGGAATTGAAGTCTTCAGTAACTTTTTTTTTTTTTTTTGTCCTTTTCTGGGGATTTCTTTTATCTCCTTGGAGGGTAATTTAGAGGAATAAAACCGGTTATGTCCTTTTTCATAGAGATGAAACGAAATGGACTGTTAGGAAAATAAAAAAGCAGATATGTCTTTAGCCTTTAATTTTTCTTTCTTTTTATTAAATTGAATGAGGTTCGAAGGTTCAGTTTTTTAATTGATGAATTCTTCTTTATTATCAAACCACTTACGTAGCTTTCGAGGGGGTTAATTATACGGGATTCTCAATTAAATGAAACGATCCTCTGCCATTGTTGACCAAACATTGTATAGAGACAATAGAAGCTTTTTCTCACATTGTTGCGAACTTTGACATTCTGGACAGAAAAAACGTTTTCTTGAAAATATCAAGAGCAAGCTATTTTCTTTTGTACTCATCTCTGAAACTTCAGTCAATATTTGTTCAAAAGAATGGTAATTTGCCTGGGAGGTGGAATTACAAGTTTAGCTTAGTTAATTTATTTTGTAATTATCAGCTATTTTCAAACGCTATTAATTTACCTTTTAGAATTAATTTTAAATGTGTTTTTTCACAAACAATATCTATGGAAATTAAAATGATACATATTGCTGTTTAATAGAAATATGAAATAGATTTATCATTGAAGTATTTAAAACAAATACGAAATCATTGTTTTTTATTTTCTCGTGTATGAAATATAAAAGAAGTATTATAAATGTCAAAGCATTCGAACTCGAAATTTTGACGAATCTGCGTGTTTCAGAGCTCCCAGAATCCAAAACAAATTCATTATGTCTGTCTGTCTGTGATAACTCAAAAATACTTTGTTCTAGATGGATGAAATTTGGTATATGGAATTATAATCAATAGTTCAAGTTTGTCAGGCAGTCACATATAATCAATGACTGCAAGTTGTCTTAGAAACAAGCAATAATACAAAAGATAGGAAAAAACTGCAGATTCAATTATGTTAATCAAAATTTTTATATTCACTTTCAAATACAATATTTTCAACATCTTGAATAGTTTAAAATAAACAGTATTTGATACCTATTTAACAATGCTATTTTCTCAGTCAACAAAAACCTGCCTTAATTTTTAAACGCAAGCTAAAATTTGTTTATTTTCGGGTTTGAAAAATAATAAGCTTTATCTGAACCTTCGATTTGGAAAAAGAAAAATGAAGAAACTCTTAAATGATATTTGTCGAGCAGAAATTTGTTTTCTGAAGAGAAAATTAAAGGGAATGATTAATAAATAAAACCAAAGATGGGGTGGGGGGAAAGAGATTGGAAAAGTGCCAATTTCTGATTTTTTCTCAAGACTAGTGATAAGACATATAAAAGCTATATTTCCTTTTTTCATGCTTTACTACTCTGATTAAATGTAAAAAAATGGTGTTTTGCATGTACTCATCAGTTTTATTGTGATGGATTATTATCAGTTTTATTGTGATGGATATTGCAATGACTAAACTGGTTTATTGTATGAACAAGAAATCTGATTGTGTGCGTTAGATTCCAGTTTTTCTAGCAATGAGACTTTAGATCATTTCTCATAAAACGAAACTGTAAAATTTTGACACTATCGTGCAGCATCAGTTATGTTTCTTGGATTAATCAAATAGATTATAAACATTCTGTTATATTAGAAAATAAAATACCAAGTCTTTGCAAAATATATTAAACTAGTTTGTAAAAGTTCATAACCCAGCCTCATTTTCTTCCTCTGTCATCAAAATACCATCTTTTTCATAACATCATCTTCAGTTGTCATAATTAACAAACGTGCATTACATTCTTTATCCGTTAATTTTTAACTTTTTAGAAAGCTCTAAGAACATGTCCTGCAAGCGTTTATTTCCTACTCTTTATGTTTATTCAGAACAAAATTTGAAATCCAAATCTTTGGAAATCATCACAAAGAAACAAGAATCGCGAAAACGATTTGAATGTGTTTAAAATAATGGAAAATCTCCAAACAAAGCCAGTATAAGATTTTGTAACTATCAAGTCAGTAACAAAGCTCATTTGATTATTTTATTACTAAAGCCTGTTGTCCCACCTAACAACATAATAAAGATCCGCTTAGTGGAATGTTGCAATCTTTTAACAACAGGAATTTTGCATCTTTATAACTTCTGATTGTGCATCTAATTAGCTTTAAGGCATTATTTCTTGAACAATTTTACGAGAAGAAACATCTTTCTTGGCGCGTTTAAAGCATTTAGGCGGGGCCAGTCAGTTTTCGGAAGAAAAATTAAGAGCACTCTCTCTCTACGGCGATAAATTTATTCCTTACTTTTATTTTTGTTTTTACCGAGGCATTACATCATGAATCACTTGATCTATTAATCACAACCGACCTTCATTTAAAATGTTTTGTGAATTATAAACAAAGTAGTTACCTTTGGCTTAAATTATTGACTTTTTGGCAGTTAAATGATTAGAAGGGGATGCATTTTTTTAATTTCAACATATTATTTGATACGATTGAAACATATGAATTTAATTAAAACGACCTATGACAAATTACTGGAGTACAAATTAAAAATGTAAATGTTACCGTTAAAGCTAAAAAATGTGTTCCTCTCATTTCCTTTCTTTTCTCTTCCCCCCTCACCCTACACTTTTAGTTTGTTTCGCCAGCTTGATTCTTTAGATATCAAACAATAAATGAATAATATTTTGTCAATTTCTTTAATTGCAATAATATTTTAAACCGTTTGATTCCTTGTATTGGCGTTTTTCAATTGATTGATGATGGATTCTATCAATTAATGCGTTGATTGTTCAATTGTATTAATTTAGATATCAAACAATAAATGAATAATATTTTGTCAATTTCTTTAATTGCAATAATATTTTAAACCGTTTGATTCCTTGTATTGGCGTTTTTCAATTGATTGATGATGGATTATATCAATTAATGCGTTGATTGTTCAATTGTATTAATTTGATTCTTTAGATATCAAACAATAAATAAAAAAAATTAATTTAAACGCGCAGAAACGTTGCTGTTATTCCAATAAAGATCTTACTTTCGCCTTAGTAGACAGCGTGCAGATTAACGAGTGTCTAGTAAATAATGTGCGGATTATCTAGGTAATTCGCAGATTACCAAGATAATTTGAGTAATGAAAAAATTTGCAGCTCTTTAACGGATCACCCTAGTTAATGGGCAGATTAGTTGGCTAATCTGCAGATTAACTGAATTTTACATTTTAGCGATAACATATATAAACACTTTAGCGATAACATATACAGCGATACTAGGAGATAAAAGCGGAAGTGAAAATCCTACTTCAGAGATATTATCCTAAGAAGATTTTTTTAATCTTAATTTTAATTCTGGATGGGTGAGTTGTTGGATGTATGAATGGTTTTGAATGAGTTTGAATTTCATCATAACATTGTTCAGATTAAAACCAAAGAAAATCCGAAATAAATGTTAAAAATATAAAAATTTGTATTAAAATGAAATTTATGTCATGAAAAAAAAATGGGGAGGGGGAGGCAAAAAAGAAGAATTGAATACCAGGTTCTCGTCAATGCCGAAAAAATTCGAGTCAAATTAACAAAGCTCACTAAATTAACTAATAAGAAAATTAATGAAAAAAGAAATTAACATATTTGACGATTTACTGTATTAAAAAAATGTACAACTTTTCATCATTCGCCATTATGTATCTTATTCTCCTGTATAGTCATTTTTTCAATTTTATTTTAAGATAATCGAAAACCTGCTTTCTGAGATAATATTTTGGAAAATATGAACATCAGGTTTCCATAAGCAAATCATCGCAATTATCAGGGCATATTGGCCTGGAAGCAGAATACGCTTCGAATGCAGCAAGAGAGCAATCAGCATTCCTAAAAGAGAATTCATATTCGTATGTATGCCACCGTTTTTATAGACTCCGCTAGAGGTTGATGGAATTATCAGGAAGGATGTCAGTCTCTTATGCATTTTCTTGAACCTTAATTTTTTCGCCAAATTTGACATCATTGACCTGACATCCATCCAAAAAGTACTAAGAATATCTATAAACTTCTCTTCTTTACTATGAACCTGACCGCAGGGAAACTTTATTAGAGATTTTTAACAATAGTATATAATAATTTATCTGCGCTGATTAAAAGTACTGTTAGAATGTCTTCCTAATGTTTCATTTTTTAATCATTCGTTTGCCAATTATTTCAAAAGTATATCGTCATTATATATTACTTCTTCCGAACCACTGTTTCTTTTGCAGTGCTTTGAGTAAGAATGGATTTATTCAAATCAGCTGATATGCTGATTGCTTAAAAATAGAAATTAAAAGGCTGAGGTGACGTTTAACTGCTATTATGATTCAGTTGCTATGTAATCCTTTCTGTAATGCGATGTGGATTTATTTTAGAAGTCTAAATTGAGAGAAATAAGTTTGCACTTTCTTATATATGTTACTTTTATTCCCTGTTCCTTGCAATTTACTCTACACCTTAGCAGTAGATTAAAAAAAATACAGTTAATCAAAATAAAATCCAATTATTGATATTTTTGTTATTAACAAAAACTGTTAATATATGATTAGAAAGGATATTTTAATAATTTTAAGACGTATTATTGCATTTTAATACAGCTCATTATAATACCTTGATATTCAAGATCTCATAATATAAAAACCAATATATTTTAAGTACTTAAACGCAAAAAAAAATTAACATGTCAAATTTCTATATTTAAATGCACGCATTTCTAACATCGATAAAAATATTTGTAGGAAATTTTATTCTCTATACCGAAACGTTATAGCATTATTAATGTTTTCGACTTGAATTGTATATTTTTATATTATTTTAAAATTTGATCATCAAGTTTACAGCAACGATGGCGTGCTCTTAAAAAATGCCATTGCACTGCTCGTGCATAAAAAGTAGCAACTAAATTCATTAAAAAGTATTGTTTTAAAATAAATTTAAAAGTTAACTAAAATTAGAGAGAAAATGAATGGTGATAAAATTAGTATCATTAAAAAGCTTTTTTTAAAGGAAGGCTAAGATTGGTTTCTGAGTAATTATATACTCTGAAGTTATTGCGAAAAACTTTAAGATTTCGATTGATTTTTAAATTAAAATTTGATCAAAATTTTTTTAATAAATTGTTTTTTATTAAGTGTCTACTACTCAAGAAATAGCACTATTCCAAATTTGGTAGTTCTAGATCTAAAAATCTGTCCTATAAAGCACTTTGAACGATTTTTACATTATGATGAAATTTACTTATAATATTCCAGCCTATAAATATTATCATGTTAAATTAGATTTATCAAAAAATCCTTTAACTTATTTTAACATATGTACATGATTTTTTATTAAAAATTTCATGCAAGAAAAAATGCAAAAATTATTCGTGAAAATATGTTTCTATTTCCGTAAAAGAAATCGATTTAGCGTACATGAAAATAATATTAATCTACCCATGATAAAAAAAATCAAACTAACGAAATAAATATCTTGTTTAAGCATTTAGATTTACTAGCTCATAAAAAAAACTTACAATAATCAATGTTTAGAAAACGTAAGCATTTCCTTTCTGTTGTATAATTATCTATTTATTGATGTCTAGCATACATTTATTCCAGTTTATTTTTCATTTTATATACTTGGCATGCTTTAATCGATTGATGCTATTAATCGATTCATTCTCTTTCATATGCGCATGTTTTATTTCTAATATTTCTTCATCCATATATCTCTTTGTGCAGAGTTAATGATGTTTTCTTTCACTATTATTAATGACTTAATGCTGTTATTCTTAGGTAGTTACATAGTTTACAATGAAGCATTGAAATGGGATCAATATTCTTCCTTCTAAATGAAAACTAAAATAGCTTTTATAGTTTTTATTTAAGAGAACAAATTTATGCTCTTCCGTATTTAAGGTTCGTAGATTATTGATATAGTTAATATATCCTATATTGCTCAAGATAAAATTGTTTTCATATTTTTAACTTATAGCAATTCTTTTTTACATTATTGTCTCAAAACAATCATTAACCCTTTAATTACTAATTTTTTTTTAAATTTTTGACCATATAAGTTATGTATGTATATACACAAAAGAAGTAATGTAACAGTATAATTAAAATCAAATTATGTTTCGTTTTGAAAATATTTGGGAAAGGTATCGTTATAAAATGATCAATAAAATAATTTTAATAATAAAAACAAGACTGAGTAAGTGCTAGATTGTTAGTATAACCTCTAAATTACATATTTATGTATGGTATTTTATTATAATAAAAAAATTAACCCAAAAATATAATGCTTTAAATCTGTTCCGTTCAACTTACAGACGAATTTCAAGTTTCTTCACTTGTACAGAAAAGAAGCATAGAGCACTTTCTTTTACATACAATATTTACTGATAAACATATAGAATCAAACTAAACTGTCAGGTCTACCCAATATATTTTTAGCGTCGAGTGGTGCACTTTAAAAAATTCTAAATGGCCCAAATGAGGATTGTGGCGGCTAATGGGTTAAAGTTTTTTTTTTACTTAAGTATTTACGATCAAAATTTAAAGCATAATAAATATTTATAGCAAAGGATTAAGTAGGTACCTATCAAATCAGTTGTTGAAAGCTACTTGATGCAAACACTAAGGTGAGCAACTAAAAATATATTTAATATCAACAATTGACGGAATTCCAATATAAAATTATTTTATCTTCTCCAACTGTATTTATAATTAAAATGCAAAAATTTGTTACACTGAAGGTTTTTTTATTCTCTCAGACACTCGAAGAACTTTAAAAATCACAAAACTTAAAAACTTTTCCAATTTTTAAAAAAATTGAAAAAATCTAATTTTTAAAGAATGATATAAAATTTAACTAATTGATGCAAAGCAATGCTGATATGTGTGTTTGAGGAATGGTATAAGAAAACAGCCATTTCGAAAGGGAAATTTAAATGTCCAACAGACACCAAATGCAGCGCAGTTACTTACTGCGCATGTGCTATGGAAACTTAGTTTTTAGTAATAAAAAAATCAACTTTCAATTAATAATCAAGAAAGCTTCTGAATGTTTCAAAGTATTTTAAAAATAATTTGAAGAAAATTTATTCAATAAAAATTATAGATTTCTTAGGGTGCAAAATAATTGGGTGTTTCAAATTTATTTACCTAGTTATAAAGTACGGCAACTGATATAAATGTTTTCATTCCATATTCCATATATATATATATATATATATATATAGATAGATAGATAGATAGATAGATAGATAGATAGATAGATAGATAGATAGATAGATAGATCATATTATTTACATTTATATAGTTTAAAATAAAACGTGTTTATATTTAAATGATAACAGGTGTTTCAATAATTAAATGAATGTGTTGTGGAAAAAATTGATTTTCCACAATATTTCCATCGTCCTTTTTTATTATTATTAATTTTTCTTGCCAAAATTTGAAAATGAAGTAGTCAAAAGAAAATCTGGTTTTGCTTTGTAAAATACTAATGTAGCTTATCGTCTAAAAAAAATTATGCAACAATTGGAAAATATTGGCTATAGAAATATTTTAAAATGTTAGAAATTGAATTATTTTTATTAAATGTGCAAAATTACTGGAAATATTCATGAACATTTAAATTCAATAATAGAAAATAACCTAAATCATTTTATTCTTATTCAGATTTATTTCTGAAAATAAAGAATACATATATTATTAAAAGTAAAAAAGAAGCAAAGATATGTTTTATAAAGATCGATTACAACAAAAAAAAAACAATTCTGAATTATTAATGATCATTCATTATATGCAAGTGTGTAATATTTTATAACTGTATGAATATTCTATTTCATATCCTTTTTCTGTATCATTTCCTTATCTTTTCTTGCACTAATTTTCCCAGAGCTATATAATTTATTTTCAAATAGAACTTAATTAAACTCAAAATCGAATATACATCTTTTATTTTTTACTTCTTTTTGAATTTTTTCATTGTGATAAACATACTTTTTCATTAAAAGTGTGAAATTTTCCCTTGCCTTTCATTATTTTTGCATTTTTCCTTCACAATTTAGCATATTTTCTCTTGAACTAAAGCATCGTTATTCAGGAAATACATTCCATTTAAAGTTTTACCATCATCAAACATTGAGATCAAAAAAGCGCCTTACATGATTTAGATATATTTTACTGATTCTTATTACAGAATATGTTTACAAAATTTGAGAAAGATTTTAATTTCAGATTTTTAATTAATGAGATACTGGCAACAACATATATCTGGCAACTCGTTTGTTATATTAGACAGAAAAAATCGTCTGCAGTAAAAATGAATGAATTATTTTGTGTAATAGCGTGTGAAAAGAAGTTTTTGTTTGGAAACAATGTATTTTCGCTTCTCATTCTTGTTCTGTAATCAAGTAACATTGTGATTACATCTCTTAAAAATTTTTAAGAGTAAAAGAAGTAATTGAATTGCTTTTAAATTGAAATGAAATGGAGGTAAGTGTTAATATTTATGGTGAAATCATTGTGATGTAAAGTGTAACTCTTTTGTGAGCATTTTGTGATTCTATATTTTATATATATTTATTTATTTTTCTGGGTAATTTGTTTATCACTTTTTATTTGTGTTTTCTTTGTCACATCAGGCTGTTAAAAACAATTCTTACTGTAATGCATTTTCTCATATAAATAAATAAATAAAAAAAAAATTTGAAGTCAGCTATCGCAAAATTCAAGTATCGTGTGAGAACATTATATTTTTAACCAGTTTATACCGGTTTGAAACAATCCAGTTCAGTTCAAAACCAGTTTCAACCGGTTTGAAACAATCACGTGATTAAGTATGCGTCGATATTTAGAAAAACGATGGTCTTTTTCATCTCAAAATTGTTTAAGCTCCAAAACTTTTTCTCAAAGCCAGAAAAGAAAACTTTTCTTGCGAAAATCCGGTTTAAACTAGGTGGAATTATCACAAGACTATTATATTGCGTAATCTTCAACTTTTAGAATATATATATATATATATATATATATATATATATATATATATATATATTCGAGCTTTATTTTCTGTCTACGCATTTTGCGGCTTCAAAAACCTCAAACCAAAACGACATAACGACATCATGTTCTCACACGGTAATAACAAAACGAAATAATATTCAAAAACGATATGTAAAATGTTTTTTAACATTCCATTCCTTTCTTTAAAAAAATCTAATGTTCTAAAGAGTCATTGAAATATTACTTGACTAAAAAATCAAGCAGCTAACTGTTGTTGTTTTTTTAAAAAGGCAACTTTAATTCAAAATTTCATACAACTCAAAATGTTCACAAAAAAAAGACGTGTTACTTATAAACAACTTTAAAAAATGAAATAAATCATCATTTTTTCCCTGGGCATAACTTTTCGAAAAAAAAAATGTCAGAAAGTGGAAACCCACTTTTTGCAAACGAAATTTTCCATTACGTTCAACAAAGAATCTCTCTCTGTCAAAAGAAATGCTGAGCAAGCCGAATCAAACTAACGCCCTTTCAATATAAAAAGGAGGCATTTGAACAGAACGTGATGGAATAAAGATTCAGAAAAGAAATGTGCTGTCCAAGCGAAAAGCAACCAGAATCACAAAAACCAACACTGAATCAAATTAAATGAAAGAAGTAAACTAAAGCAATTAAAAGAATAAATATATTCTTATTTAATTATATATCATACACGAACTCAATGTTGATAGAAAGAACTATAGACAAAGAAAGATGCAAACTTTAATTAAAACAAAACTAGAGTGGAAATAAAATTTCAATCTAAAGGAAATTACTTAAGAACTTTCTTTCTTCATTCTTGATTAAGCAAAAAGAGAGCCAGCGGGATTGGTCTTCTAGATAATTTCTCACATATTCTGCAACAACCCTTTCACCTCCCCCGCATAAAAATTGTGAACGGTGATTAAAACAGTGAATGCCTTGCATGAGATTGGCGAACAATAATTCAAATCTAGATCAATGACGTGAATCTAACATGTCTGCTGAATCTATTGGGCAATATGTGTTTTGAAAACCTTTTTTCCAATCGATTGAAACCAATGTCTGACATGGAACTTCAGCTGTAATCACAAGATCACATTCCGAATTTCATTGATTTAAGTACATTTATGAGTTATTGCATTTGCATGCATGCAAAAGTACAGGCCGACAGACGGCAGTCTTTTTTCATATTTGGTTCCATACGTGATAAGAATTTACATTTTAGATGCTAAACCTGTGCATCAAATTTTATCTAGATAGCTCTTTACGTTTTTAATAATCGTATTCACTTTTAATGGAACGGCCAGATAAATTGACTCTCTATGAATGGATTTAATAAAATATACAAAATCGGTCTTTCCATATACTAAATTTCATCCGTCTAGATAACTCAAAACGAGACTGAATTATCATCTTCACAGACATATGGACATAATGCCAAAAATATGTTTATAGGAATCATGGAGTTCTGAAAAGTGAATATTCATAAAGATCTTCAATTCAAATTTTTTTGATAAATATAATATTTTCTCTATATTTCATATGTTAGAAAATATAAAGCCATGATGAATTATAAAGTGAAACTCTGTGTATTAATTATTTGTTGTTGTGCTTCCTAAGAAATTATAAATCTAATGCTGAAATCGTTTGTCCTGTCATATTTTACTAGCTAAATAATACATTTCTGTTATATGCGCGAAATAGATAATTTGTTATGCTGATTTTTAACTAGTAAATCTGGAACTTAGCAATTTAAAATTCTTCTCAAACTAATATAATTTTTGGGCATTTCGTATTGTGAAGATATTATATGTTATATAATATTTAAATATAATGCTCACATATAAATATTATTTGTTTTTGGAAATAAGACGAATCATAAAAAATATGCCACTTTTCAGGGAAATATCGAATTTAAATATAAATTCAGTATTTTACTAAGCCTAATGTAAGTTCAATATTTTATAAGAATTTTAAAAAATTATAGTTATGTGGTATTTTTTTGTCTCAATGTCATGTCATTACATTTTATTTGTAATTAATACTCGGTATAAAAAGTACATATTACAGTACACTCGCATTGCGCTTAAAATAACCTTTGAATAATTCACGTAACAAAATTTAACGTCAGGTGAAAAATTTGGCATGGTTACAGATGGCGCAATATATCGAATTGTCATCCAAATTTTATGTCAAAAGAGAGAGATATATAAACTCTTTCTGTCACCCTGACTTGCTATCAAGCTTTTACCATGATACTGTTTTCAGGTTGGCCTATTATATAAGCTGCATCATAGATGATTAAAAACGTTGCAAACCGCTCTACATTATAGATAGTTGGATATAGAAAAGAATTTTCAGAGTTTTAATTAGTTTTAATAAAAATTAATCGAATTTTGACCTTTTTTTCTCAATGACTTTAGACATTATTATTGCACAAGAACCCTTTTATAATAATTAAAATTCTAATTATTTGGTTTTCAGGGATTTTAATTTTATTTCTTTACTGTTCTTTTCTCTTATCTTAATAATATTTTCAAAATACGTTAAAAAAAATTTATAGCGCCTTCCAATTTTCAACAAATGTGTTTATACTCCAATGTCATTAAATACATTTTTTATATGAAGTTATATTTATTATAAGCAAGAGAAAACTTTTTAAAAAACCTTATAAAAATAGACTATCAATCCTAAAATATTATCATATCAAAAAGTGTTGTCACATTTAACCCTGATAACGTAGCTAGAAATTCAAATATCATTTTTTTTTTAGTCAGTTGTTAATTGTACTAGAATTGTAGCTTTTTAAAGTTTTTCTTTTTAAAAACAGAAAAGTCTGATCAAATTTAAATTTGATACGAAACAATTTTAATTTAAAGACTTACGAATATTTGAATTTTAAATATTTATACTATTTATTAATCGAGTATTATCTGCTCTATTCTTTTCGGAATAGATATATGGATTCTCTCCGTAAAGATCATTCTAACTTTGAAATCGATTATGCGATATGATTAATCGATGAGGTAATCTATCCTTTTAAAAATCGATTATTATAACCCGATGGGAAAAGAAATAAAAAATATGACTTTTTTTTGTTTATTTCAGATGAATTATTATTACCCGATAAGAATTATTTCTATCCTTCTTATAAAATAAATAATAAAAATTTTTATCTATTGACTCATTATAATAATGGTCGAGTTAAACGTTTTAAAAACACAAATAGGACAATAATTTAATTAAAACAGAGACATAATAAATGAAATCATAGGTGAAATCTAATTTCTTTTACGATTTCCGATCAATACTTAAATGAGGAAGCCAATAAATAATGAAATAAAAGAAACTAAGGTATCGATTCTTTTCCTCACATCATGCAATGTAGCGTTTCTTGTTTATTCCTTTCCCTTCCAATCCATCATTTTGTGCGCAATATTTCTGGTTTAGAAATTCCGGGCGCAAAACATATCGATTACATCGTTTCAAATAACGTGGAGAGAATAAATTTCCAAAAATTTTGACGGTTGGCGGTGTTTCCTTTTTGTAAAAATAAAATCAAAAACAGTAGTTTTGGCGTTTATGTGTAGTCCTGTGATTCCAATCCCAAAATGCACCCAAGATTAACAACATTTGCATTCCATTCCATGCTTATTGTGATTATAAAGTTCTCATCACATTTCCTTTGATATTTTTTGCAGTAAAAATTCTTCTATTATTCATTCGCCGACTTCAACAATTAACTAATTCGTTAGGAAACTGTTTGCTAAACATGTCAATTAATGGTCTTATTGCTTTTACAACAAAATACTTTTTTAAATTTCAAATTTTGATAGATATATATTTCCTACTGTTTTAGAAATTCTCTCTGATTAGCATTTCTCTAATTTTCTATTTATATCCTTATTCATACAAAAAAATGTGCTTAAAAATGAATACGCTTTAAAAATTGCATACCACTGCTTGATTTTGAACTAAAAAAGAAGGTTGATTAGAAGTGTAAGTACAATGAAATTTAAATTATTCAAAGCATGCCTTACGCTTTAAACAAACACAAATATTTGTGGATGTGGTCTCCACAAAACTTTCTCGCATAGTCTCTAATAAACTTGTCATGTCAGAGAACGCCTTGAAAGGCATTGGAGTAAAATAATTACAAAATCTTAACTTTTGGAGTGAAAGTATTTTTACTGAATTTATTGTTCCATCCTTGGCGATTTTTTTAGCGATTACTCCTTAGCATAGTTAATAGTATCCGAAAATCGAATTTGTGCTTTATACACGTTTCTCTCAAACGATTGAATCAAAAATTTGAAATGAAAGTACACTTGTAATCACAAAATCCCTTTACAAATTTAATATAGTAAATCACTGCATTTTTAAATTATCGCGTTTACATCATTCTGAAAGTACAGACCAACAGACAATCAACCCGTTATTGGTTTCGACTCTAATTTGATAGGTGTCTACACTATAAATATTAAATCTGTGAAAAGAATCTTATCTATCTAGCTCTCTTCGTTTTGTAGTTATCGTGTTAACTCATAATCGAATAGCCAGACGGACGAACTTCCTCTCAAAATATTTTACTCGAAATCTGATAGAAATCTGCAGATTCGGTGTAAAAAAGGATATATTAAATTTCAATCATTTTGCTCAGAACATTTTTGAGTTTTGTTTGTCACAAACAGACGAACATTTTCCAAAGATGAGTTTTTCAAACTCATTTTACACAAAATTTAAATTATTCATTGCGTTAATTGTTATAATTATCTCATACCAAAGCAATTGATCATGTGTATATCATATAAACGTCATTTGTGATAAAATGACAACTTAATTAAAATTACTTTTTAAATAATATATATAATATTTTTAATGTAAAATACTTTAATACAAAATATTAAAGATACTTTAATGCAAAACATTTCAACCTACAATATCCTCTTATCATGCATACCATAATTTTTAATTAAAATGAAAACATCAATTCCAATAAAAAAAATTTAAGTCCAGGTTTTAATAGAAAAAATTATAAATAAAATTTGAAGAATAATATTAACTTTAATTTAACTTTATAAGGGGCTTTCTTTATAAAGGGATATTTACAATAATATATTATTTTAAAATATCTATAATATTTTCCTTCAATGGGAATGATAACAGTATATAACAAATAATATTTTTTGATAATGGGAAGAGTTTTTAATTAATAAAAAATAATTTTTCACTAAGTAGCTTCGGAACGTTAACTAATCCATTCATATGTTTCAAAGTGCATGTAAACCTATGATTAATTTGGAATTTTACGGTCTACAAATTATTTTTGAGTTTCGTTCATATTTATAATCCTACACCACGTAAAAATATGTTCCGAATAATATGGGAAACCAGACTACAGGAAAACGTGCTCCATTAACTGAAAGTCGATAATTCTTTCAAGTTTGTCGCCAATTTCTGTCTTGTAACCGGACGGCCATGTATATTAACCGTCTCTTTTCTTTTCCAGACTGGATGTTGTGATGCAATGGGGAGCAGCAGTCAGCACTACAGGGACACGGCCCCGGCTTCGACAGAGGATTGGGAAAATGTCACGGCCAACTACGTCAGCACAGAAAGTAAAAACTCTCTCCTATCTTAATTTGAATATTATTCAAATGCCGAAAGGTTAAAAATGAGAATTTTTTTTTTCCATTCTGATAGTACATTTTATATTCAATGAATTTTCGAAAACTTTCTGGTGAGGTAGATAAGTTAATCCTATAGTTTATTTGTTTGCATAAAGAAACAATTCACGCATAATTT
Organism: Argiope aurantia; assembly: GCA_026543865.1. NCBI lineage: Eukaryota > Metazoa > Arthropoda > Arachnida > Araneae > Araneidae > Argiope > Argiope aurantia. The sequence goes on from JAPMOR010082004.1 coordinate 634,390, forward strand.
ACACCAAATGAATGTTTGGAGGATTATATATAAGAAAGTCACGTTTTTGAAAAACGAATGTTAGTAGAAATATTTATTTCGAATCAAGTCAGCATAAAATTGAGCTCCTACCTATATGCATAAAAAAGATATGCTATATCTCTATCACATATGCATATTTTTTTTACGCCGATTGATATGTAGTACTGTTCGTTTCAATATTCTGAGACGAACATTTTTCTACGATTCTATCCCGCTAAGGAGTGAGAAGCGGAAGGATATGAGAATTTCCGTAATTAACTTTATTGTTAAATGTAAACATCTGCTCCTTTCATCTTTCCTCTCACCCCTATTTTGTCGAATTAAACCCATCCTAACGTATGCAAAAGAGCACGGAAGATTTTAGAATCCATTGGCAAACAATAGTACATACTCTTTCTAATCTTTTTCACTAATTAACAGGTATTTCTCTTTTTTTTTTTCTGTGCAATTTATGAGTCAAAACTTTTAACAGACAATTTCCACTTTCCATAATATCTGGTACATTCCCTTCTCCATTTTTCCCCATAAAGGGCAATTTATAATCTTGAGAATATTTTTATCAGTTTTTATATGTTTCCGCATCTTATTGCCTAAACTCAAAATAATAATGACATATTCAAGCCAAAAGCATACTTAGATAACAAGGCAAGATGACTGAAAAATACAAATCATAGCCATTAAAAAAATAAGAAATAAAATAAACCGAAATTGGAACTTATTTTATTGTTGAGATGACCGAGAATATTAAATAACTACAGTGATTATTTAAATTCCTTGCACTTGTCAATATTTTTAAGAGACTGTAGTAGTAATCGATTTAAGTCATTTATGATACACATGCGTTTAATTATCTGAAAAATTATCTTTTTGTAATATCCTCAAAAGTACAAAAAAGTGAGTGTTCCTCTCTTTTCAAATAATTACTTATGCACGTCGCTTATGCAAACAATTACATGCACCAATTTAAAAATATTTTTTCAGTCTAAAGAAATTGCTGTAAGATGCAAGTAAGTCTTTTGCTTATAATCTTTGACCTAAAATATGTTTGAGTGTGTAATGAGACAGGTACTTTTATTTTATTTGATATGAACCGACAGCACACGCACAGTCATTTTAATCCAACCCTTTCTCTTTTATTTAGAAATTATAGGAATTTATAAAAGTTTACATCTGTTACTTCCTATACCTTCATGGGAAAAGTAAAAGAAAAAAATTAGAACAACAGTAATCAATGAAACAATTTATCATATTTTTTTACAGGAGGATTATAGTCAAAACGACCCTTACGTGTGCTAGCGTTTCAAATTTTTTCTAATGTTATGGCTATGACAGCGTAAGAACGTGAGCAGCAGAGATTCAGAGAGGTTTTCATAAGTGTTCCTCCTGCTAGCTCCGGCCGCGATGGCCTGGTGGTAAGGTCTCGGCTTCGAAGCCGGAGAGTTTCAGATTCGAGACTCGATTTCACCGAAGAACCGCCGGGTAAGCGGGTCTGATGCAGGTTAAGTCCATCGGGCCAAACGACCTCCCGTTCGTGCGGTATGAAAGCTTTCAGAGGGGTTTGCCAACTCAGGTGTTGTCCTAGTCAACTGAGAGCGGTTCAAAGTTACGAGGTCCTTGCCAAAATAGCCCTTGTGATGCTTTAAAAAAAAATGTGACGTTAATATAACTAAACTAACCTACTGATAGCTCAATTTCATCACATATTGATGAAATTTTGGGAAGTGTTCTTGATATAGAATTGAAGCAAAATGCAAATTTCGAATACTCTAGAAAATATGATTGAGTCTTTTTCTGCTTGTGAAAATGTAGCAAACTCTAATGTAAAAGTTATTACCTTATAATATGAATCAATTGTCTTAATTTTTTTTAAGTTAAAAATCCATTTTATTTTAAATGAGGAGTGACAGTTATTAATTTTCAAAGTTCTTCAGCGATATGGGGTGAGCGAAGATAGAACCTGGGACCTTGTAGTTTGCTGTCCAGTAACTAAACCATTATACCAAGACGATCGGTCGGGTAGAAGAGTTGTTAACTGCCTTATATGCTATTCACCACAGTTCTATGTTTAAGCTTCTTTTTCAAAAAAAAATCAAATGTAAACTGTATGTAAAATATAGATTTTCTTGTTCTTTCAATATTTTTATAGAGAAAAAGAACACTACGTAAATTAAAAATAACAAGTTTTATATAAATCGAAATGAATACATAAAACGTTCAAAATATAAGTGCGTGTGCTGAGGAATTAATATTTACATCTATGAAATCTTAAAAGTCGATTTTACACTCTCCTCCAAATTTCAAGAATTCTATTCTGTGTTAGTAGCTCCACCTGGAAGCGAATTCTAGAAAAAAAATTTTTTTGCTGTTTCTCTATTTTCGTAATATTGAGTTATAAGTTAAAGATTAAAAATCAGAAAATAGTTAAATTTTGAAAAATTTCTACATTTTCAGCACATTAACAAGAGCATATGTTAGAAAAATATTTTTACTAAATTGTTAAAAAGTTATTTTAATTATTCTTTATTCTTATTAACCATCCTTATCTCCACTTTTTTCCTGTCTTCCATTAATAATTGTATTTTAAATTATAATGTTTAATTTGATACTCATAATAAGTGAATGTGCATTTAAAATTGAATGATATTAATATTTTTTTAATTTAGATGCAATTTTGATATAAGTTCTATATATAACTCTTCTACTATCCGCGATTGTCACTGGAATTTTTCAAAATAAAAAGGAGAAATGATGATATTAATTAACATTATTCTCAGACTAATTTCGAAACTGTTGTTGATTTTTTCAAGCAGAATTTTCTAATTGTTTTATCTCGAAATATTTATGTAAATGATTTGAACTACTTGCAAAATAAAAAATAAAAAGAAAAATTCCCTTAAAAAATAAAAAAGTTATTTTAAAAAGGCTTCAAAATAAATCCATATTTCTTTTTTCTTTTAAACTTTGTAATTCCTTCTCTTTTTATAAAAATTTTAGAGCTTCTGTCCCAATGCCATATCGTGAATCAAATATAAAAAATTCAGAAGATAGGTGGAAATTTTTCAGTTATAGTGTTTTGTCTCATATCCCGTCGCCCTTTGAAATATGATTTATAACCAAAATAATAATGCGATATAATCCCAGTAGTAACTTTCTTTTTGGTTGCTTTTTTCTATTTTCCGGTTTTTACTGCCCATATTTCATGCTGAATGTCACAGGAACATTGGTATTAAAACTGTAATATAGATTTCTCTCTCATTTTGAAATAACAGCCTATCGATTCTCCTTCGAAATTCAGAAGTTTATGATGAAAAAATCGAAAAGTATTAAATAGTTTGATTTGGCAACAAAAGATAGATACTTATATATTTATTTCGTGTAAAGACTGAGAAAACTAATGCATTGTGTCATTTAAATGAAGTCGAGTCATAATAACTTGACAACATCACGCCAGATATATTTTGAATTCCGTTGTGCCTTTCGCCAGAGGAAAAAAGCATGACGTCATAGTATGTCATTACTCAGAGCAATCTGTAAAGTTAAATTTATATGTGCAGTTATATTCTGCATATATGAATTATATAATTTTTCTGTATATAGGAATTATGTAATTATGTGTATATACAGAACTATCATAAAATTACTTTCTGTATTTGTAAACAGCTAAAATTAGCAAATTGAATCAACTTTATATGTAACAGGCACGAGAAGACGAATTTCGCAAAAAATTAATTAAATAGATAAAAATAAAACAAAATAAATAAATTAAAGTACATTAAAATAAATTTTTAAAATAAAAATTTTTATATAATTTTTTTTATTGTTTTATCTACTATCTGATCGCGTGAATTTTTTCCCAAAGTTGAAAGCTTAAGAACGAGGTTTCTGTTTCATATCTATGAAATTTAGGAGACGTACGAAAAATGAAGTGACAATATCTCGAAATTTAGAATATATTTGAGAAAACGGGTATTTGCGTTTATAATAACGCCATAATGTCAGACGATTTTGACAAAAATTAGTATTTTCAATGACTGTTTAAATTTCTTCTAGATGTTTTTTTATTATTTTCATTTTTCATAGACAAAGTATCATATCGTTTGGCATTCTAAATAATCCACTGCTCATAATAAATATGCAATAAAATTATTTTAAAATCAGTTTTTATTGCGAAAAATTATTACGAAATGAATTATTACGAAAAATTATTTATCTTTCTTAGCAATTGCCAATTAGAGTAACATGAAAAAATTTTTGCACCACCATTTTTTTTATTATTATTATTATTATTTAAACAAGATTTTGGAAAACTTGGAATTGCCTTGTTTTTGATTATTTTACAGAATCTCAGATATGGATTTAGGCAAATTTTACAGAATCTCAGAAATGAATTTAGGCAAATTTTACAGAATCTCAGAAATGAATTTAGGCAAATAGATTCCCTAATTTATTTACATAATGATAGCAAAAGTTCAAAATTAAAACTCAAATTGTCAAATTTTGAGTATTCGTTTTGCTCCAGTATCTTTATCCGAATGAGGATTTCTATAACATTCGCCTTTAATATAATTTCTATTTCTTGTAAATAAGATGCTATACACTTCTTTGTGATATAGTTTTTCTTTTAATACTAATATTGCATTTTTAAATTATATATTTTTATCGATGTTATTGATTCCCTTTCTATACATCCTATCGTTAACCTGTTGACTAATCAATTTATTTAACCTTCTGATTAGATGGCACATCACACTTGGCGCATGTATTGTTAATTCAATCCATACAAAAACGCCATTAAAGACGCCTGAGATGCTGCTCAGGTAATTTTCATTTTTAAAACTAAAGTCTTTCTTAAGATTTGTCAGCTTTTCCCTTGCACAGGTGCGTACTGGCAGCGCGAAGCTCGCCGTCCGGACTGGGAGCAAGCGGTGTCGGAGCTGCACTGGGTGTGGGACCTGCACGTGTACGGGATGGCCAGCCTGTTCTCCGTGCTGACCGTCCTCTGCCTGCTCACCGTCCTCCGTCTTAACTCGCAGCTCTCCGAGAGGCCCCACCTATCCTCGCTCAACATATTCCTCGGCATACTCGCATTCTCCAGGCTCGTCGTACTCTTCGCAGACCCCTATGGATCCACACAGGTAAGAACAAATCCACTCTTCAGCAAGGATTATTCAGAGAACTATTATCAAAGATTCGTGCCTCTAGAATGCAGAGATTTTATAAGTTGTTGGTCTTTCCTCTTTTACTGTAAAAAAGCTGGCTTTTGGTAACTGTGCAGGGACTGGAAATGAATGAGTCTCTTTTTACTAAGTACTTATACAGTATGCATTATGATCCAGCTTGTCTGTCAATCACAATAATATTTTAGGCCTATTTCTAAATTCTTCATAATATCCACTAATAAAAAACAATATTAAGATACAGCTTTAATCAATTTCGAAAGAAAAAGGCAGTTAAAACTACCAATAGTAGTGAAATAAACTTTTAATACAGGGTTTAGTGAACATTATGCAATTACATTGGGAACAAAATATATGCGCTATCAAATAATACATTTTAAACCTCATTGCTCAAATTCTCTATGGGGGAAGTATCATTAAGTTAATGAATCATTATATCTAGAAGCGGAACCGCCGTTATTTAATGAATCATTAAATTGACCCAGTCTTGTATGACGCGAATGACCTTCAATCACTTTTATGAACTAGGCTGTGAACTTGTTGTGTTCTTAACTAGCATCTTTTGAATTAAAATCAAATGCGCAGTTGAATTAAAATTGTTATCATGGAAGCGTATTGACTCCTCAATAGTTTTCAATGTTTAATTTTTTTTTTCTCTAGTTGTCACAGGATTTGTTTTGTAGTCGAATACAGCGGGAAGAAAATATTTACCTATCTACGATATTGTTTGGAGTAATAGTGATTTGATTCTTGAAGAACCATTCATAATGGAGCATAGATTGTAGTGGTTTGATGATATAGTCTCGGTTTTGAGATAGAATCATTTCAGATAGAGTTATTAAATATCTGTCATATATATAGAGTGTTTGTTAAATATGTCACCAAGGGCCATTATGTAGATGTAAATGGATTATTGAAGGATAAGATGCCTGCTTTCTTTAATTTCGTCGTAATATGACTGGGCTTCATGAGATTTGTCACAATTTATTCCTTGGGTAGAATCACAACACGATATTAATATAAACTTAGCAAGTAAAAGCTGTTCCTTACCTTTCCAATTCATAAGGCTGAAAAATAACTAGTGTCCATCTGTCTGCCTGTGACAAAGGTAACTCAAAAACTCTTTAAGCTAGATAGATGAAATTTGGTTTACAAGCGTAAAACCAAATTTGCAGATTTCTTACAATTTTTGAGCAAACTCCGTTCAGAGGAAGTCTGTCTGTCTGGTCGTTCGAATATAAGTTAACACGATAACTGCAAAACGAAGAAAGCTAGATAGATAAAACTCAATATACTGATTTAACATCTTTAATATAACTAGGATCCAACTAGAAATTGGCCGTCTGTCTATCTGTTCTTTCAGAAATTTGTAAACACGATAACTCAAAGACGTAATGACTTAAATATATCAAATCTGGTATGTGGTTTTGTGACTTTCAGTGTAGTTATATGTTAAATTTTTATTTCATTCGATTAAGAACAACGTGCCTAAAACACAAATTCAATTTTTGGAAACGTTTGATCGCATGCCAGAGATTGATCGCCAAAAATCATTCGATAGATTCAGTAATATGAATCTGAGAACATGAGAACCCAGAAACTTAGAGGGATAGAACGATTAAATTTGATATTCAGTTTAGCAACAAATGTGAATTTTTCTATCAAAATTTAGATGACATCTCTCGAAGGGAAGTCTGTTAACCTGTTTGGATGTATGTAAATATACAATAGTTCAAAATTGAAAATAATTATATGCATGAAATAATTATTTGAAATTTGGCATACAAATTTGTAAAAAATTGTAGGCGAGGATAAAATATTGGACCAAATTTGTCAAAGGGAGAATCATTTTTTACATTGAATAATAGCTTGTGTATGAATATGATAGCTTAAAAACGACTTTGAAAAATAAAATTTGTTTTGCAATTTTAAAGCCAAAATTGGCGATTTACGTCAAATTTTGTGCCCAATCGATGAAAAGGAAAGAAGCAAAAATAAAGACTTAATTTTCTTCAATATATTCTGAAACACAAAACGCAGCATATTGCATCACTACGCACAGAAGTCAGTTCGGCACTGGGCTTGCGGCCTGCATTAACTTTCGAGGGTTTGCACCTCCCTCACTACACTGTTTCATGCCCTCTATGTGTTCAAGGGATACAAAGAGAGAATAATAAAAGATACTAGATTGTCTTTAGTTTTTGAGCATATAGAGAAGAAAACGCTTCCTTCCTGTTATTCTATCTTTATTCAAATAGCCCTTTAAACATTGCATTCCTTTAATCTTGATAGTTTTTTTTAAATCTTCACTTCATTCTCACTGTTAATGGGTTTATAATAGTTCCATTAATCATTAAATTTATATCTATTTGTTTGTTATAATTTACCCTATAAGAATATTATTTACTATCTATTTAGTTTTGTTTCTTTTAAGATAAGTAAAATTAATTTCAATAATTGCTTATTTTAATAAAATATAACACTAATCAGATGTTTTGTATTCTATAGAGAATAAAGACTGGACCTAATTACTAAGAAAGAAATCATATATTTAATATATTCCTCTTTTCGAAATAAAGATATGAATAATGAAAATTTAAAAAAATTACTCTCTAGAAAATTACAACTCAGTAACTGAGTCTCGTTAACGTTTTTTATTCACAGTATTCAGCAGATAATTATAATAATAACAAAAGAGCTTCCATTTTTCGAAATAAATTATAGCTGTTGGCAGAAAGTCGATTGTAGCATAATTTATCAAAATCTAGTTTAGAAAAAATAAAAAACAAAATAATTTCGGCTGAGTGTAATTTTTATTAATCATTTTCTTTTGAATTGCTTTTCTTTCGTCTCAACGATTACACACCCTTTTTGCAAAGAAAAGAAATACGAATAAAATAATATTTTTAAGAGCTGAAAACTAAATAGCCATAATGCTTTGTGTAACTATGGTAGTTTGTAGTCAATGTCCCATAAAAAGTTAGCTCAACATAACGTCATTTATCTTGCTAACATACTGCGATTCCGATGTGCTGTTATGCTTTTAATATTGTTGATAGTTAAAAACTAAATCGTTTTTGTGAGATTTGAAAGTTAGATATTGTTCAAGTTAACGGAAGAAAGAAACTTATGCAGATTGTTTTTATTCTTAACTAGCAGACTTGAAATTCGATTCTTCACTAACATAATTTATCTCTAATGATGAAATGAATGTGGGTGTGTGGCTGTTTCAATCTGTGTTGGCGTTCTACAGGCTACTCAGGTTTTAGTACATATATACTTTGTTGGAAGGGAAGGGGAAATTTGCACTCCGGACAGATTTTTTTTTTTAACTTTAATTTGGCATTTTTTCGTGATAACATCCGAAAATATTACAGCTCAAAAATTATTTTTGCATTATTTAAAAATTTAAATATATATATATATATATATATATTTCTATAATATCAGTTTGTTGAAATATAACTTTTTTCCTTATTTTTAATTATTAAAAAAATACTTTAAGCGTAACTTATAATAGTATATTTCATTATAGATTTTACTACATTTTGTAAGTTTGGTATTTAGTTTGCCAATAAAATCATTTATAAAACGAGTAGTTGCAGGTCTTTCTGACGAATTCTCTTTTATATATCAATGCTTATTTAATGAAATCATCCCCTTTTTAAACCCCATTTGTTTTCATTGGTGTTAGGTATACTTTATCCCTAAATTTTTTTTTTCGCTGTTGATGATAAAGATAAGAAAACCCTGTTTTTTATCTACGTTTAGTAAGTTTCAATATAAAGCATGTTTTTCACAATTTTTAAAAAATTTTGTATTTGTGCTTTTAGCAATCAACTAATTCACCTAGAATATTAGGTATGTTTCATTTCAACTAAATCTCTTACGTATAGCTTGATCTTAATGATTCCCTCAATGTATTTTTAAGCATCAAACCATGTTAATTCAACCTTACACCTATTATTTTTATTGTATGCATGAACCTTCCTAATGAATTCGAGTCCCATTTATGTATCTGTTTCAAACTCTACACTGTCTTTTGTAATAATGCTACTCCATTTTCTTTTTTTTTTCATATAAAGTGTAGACAATAAAAAGAATCTTTCTACCTTAACTTTTAATGATGGGAGAACTTAACGTAATTAAATACTTGATGAAACAATGAAAACGATTTGAATCTCATTTTTGACAGAGATTCTAAATTGCTGATTCAACACGCAAAAACAAATAATTTTTGCCGTTTAATAAGGAGTGGATGCATGGAGTGACAGCTGCAAGAGTTCCTTTGTCTAACAATAAGGAAAAGATACAACACATAAAGAGTATTACACATGCTTAAAGGAATACAAAATTTCAACAGCTCAACAATCTAGTTACATGTTTTAACAGCATGCGAAAGGTGAATGCACTCGGGGTAATCTCATCTGACTCGTATTTTTAGTACTCCAAAGGTTTCCTTCTTGCATGTACCACGTTGAGTCTGGTTTGTAATCATACTAACCTTTCAAAAGAACCGATGTGCTATTTCGAATTTGTTTTCCTTTTAACAAGTGTTGTATACTTCATCAAATACTTTTTTTTTCCTTCACCTGATTTCGAAGGCCGAGAAAACCTAATAGAAAGATCTCGATTTGGGGACCAGAGGGCTCAAGTTTGAAACCCGATTCCATTGATTGATCCTTCGTAATGATAGGCCTCTGGTCCACATCAAATCTAATGTGTTGGACAATTGGTATGGTACGCTAGGGGAAATAGGGGGTGTCAACTCATTTCTCCTTCATTTTATCACGGTTCAAAAGTAAGAAGAGATCGTCCAAAATAGCTATTATATCTCTTCAAAAGGAACATTGTCGTTGATTGATGTATATTGCGCCAGATCTTTCATCAAATAAATTTAAATGCAACAGCGCCATTCTAATTCTATTATGTGGTTTTAATTATCTAGTATCTAACATTTAAAATCTATTTCTAGCTCTCAATGAGTCGGAGATATCATTAAACACAGAATAACATTTATTGGCGAACACGAATAACCAACACGACCACAAAGATACATCGTTCTACGTTACATCTAATTAGACATCTAATTACTAATTAGACATCACATCTAATTACTCTACATTCATTGAAGGATTTCGACACTTTACAGCCCTAGACCACATTATGGATCACTTCCTTTTTTAAAAATTGATAATTTTAGTTTCACATTATAAATCATTTTTGTCTTAATCAGCATACTTTAAGTAATTATTTTATTTTACAAACTTTGTAAAAATATATGTTATTATTTATTTATTTATTATGATCTACATTTATATATATTATAAGTGAAGGGGACGCAGTAACAAGATGAAAGTAATGAAACCAATATAATTTTGAGCAATTATACGAGACAAAAAGTTAATATTATCAAAATTTTCATAATTTATTGAATATGAATTTTTTACAAATTGATTTATTTGATAATTTTAGTTTCACATTATAAATCATTTTTGTCTTAATCAGCATACTTTAATTATTTTATTTTACAAACTTTGTAAAAATATATAACATTCTTCTGGTAACATTCTTCAATAAACACTTTGAGGCCCTAAGCATCTGCCTAGTCAGAAATTCTCCTTTACATTCTAAATTAGTAGAAGTATTGAATAAACCATTGCTATTTGCTTAATAATTATCATTATTCTCTTACCATTATCAAATGTAATTTCGTAGTGAGTGGCTGGATCTCAGTTTTAAATATGGAATATTATTGATTGCTACTTGAAATCTCTTAAAGTTGACCAAATGTAAGAAGTAACGCCGGGAGCCTAGAGATGAAAGTCCAGTGAGCCTGAGTGAAAGTTTGGAAATCAGAATAATATTTCAAAGATTATTTCATATAGCATAGCAGACATTTACTAGATCTCCGACAACTTTCGTGCAATTTCAAAACGAACATCAATAGCACTAATCTAGTTTAATAATTGATAAAATCGAAAATCATTTGCATTAGTTTATAGCCATATTTGGAATTTCAACAACAAAAAATTTCCTCGCAAAAGTATATTGTTTTTACGGCCATATTTGAATAAAAAAATGGATACACTCTGCATTCGTTGTAAAATAATTTTTTCAGAAGACTGCATTATTTTTATTCCCATGCTTGTAATTTCAACATAAAAAAATTTTCTTGACAGAGTATATTGTTTGTAAAGTCATATTTGAATAGAAATATGTATACACTCTGCATTCGTTGTAAAATATTTTTCTCAGGTGAGTGTATTATTTTTATTGCCATGTTTGAACAGAAATATGGATTGAATTCGCATTCATTAAAGAATAATTCCCTGTGAGGTACTCAGTACTGTTTTTGGCATTCACTAACATAAAATGTGAACTACTGACAGGTGCTGCTATCTGTTACAGGATAGCTAAAACTTTTTTATCTACTCTGATTTAAGGAATCTATATGTTTTACCTTTCCCCACGATGCCTGATTCAATTCATCGAAAATTTTGGAATGATCAACTTTGGTTGTGAATTCATCACAGCTTGCAAAACTGATTATTAATATTTTATAACTCTTTTAGCAACCTAAAAATCGTTATTCTGAACCATGCATGCGTCGAATTATCCTTTTTTTAAAAAAAATAATGAGCCAAAATTTACTGGCGTGGTCATGCCAGTCAGAGTTGAGGTGTTGCTTTGGCAGCCCTTTGTTTGATGAGATCATTGACTTTTTAGACTATTCAACGATTATTAAGGAAAGCATTCTTAAAATTTTCATTTTGTTGTTTGGTATGATTAAAAAACGTGAATTTAATTAATTAATCTGATGTAAGTTATTATGAGTGCAAGTTAAAATAAAGTACTATATACTGTGGAACAAAAGCGGAAGTAAAAATCCTATTTCGATGTCCAATGGAAGCATTTTTTAATTTTAACATTGGCAAAAGCCCACGATTGAATATTTTGATGAATAAGCTTGAATTTCATCATAACATTAAAACCTTTGTTTACGAATTGTATATTAAACCACATTTCAAAAATTTAATAAAAATTTTAAAAAAGTTATACTGAAAGGAAACTAATATTATAAAATCATTTTTGTGATGATAATATCAAAACCATTTTAGGAAGATAATAGTTCTGGAAAATAGGTCATCAGTTTCCATAAGTAATGATGATTATCCACCTGACTATGGTTTTATCTATTTTCACATTCGGTTGAAATTTCCGTTTGACATCTGTTTTTTTATTTATTTTATATCTTCTCTCTTTTGACTAAATGAAGTTTTTAATGACACAGCGAGCCCTCTCCATGGCATTTCTAATAATATTTTGCAGCTCCATTAATCAACGAAACTTTGATTTAAGGATAAGACGTCAAATTAGTGTCTGGTTTTTCAGCACGCATGACAAATCCTGCTAATATTAAAAAACATGCCAAAGTGCGTAGACGGTTTTAAAGGGCTTGCAATGAAAAAAAAAAGAAAAAATTAAAAAATACTGACAGGATTACATTTGGCCGGAACCTCCCTTCCACACACAAATTATTTAGGCGACCGCACAATCTAGCCGAATTAAGTGCAATGTAAAAAACGTTCAATCAAACAGTCTGATAGTTCGAATAGCGATTTATTTACATTAGACTGTTGCCATTCCACAATAAAAAGTAAGGGCGATTTCTGTGTCATGTTCGTTAGCGTTTTATATAGAAAGATTCTTCTAAAGTATCCCGATTTTCTTTCCCTTTGTCTTTCCTAGAGGTTTCAAAATTGCCCATTTAATTAATGTGATTAATTAATTCATGAAAGTAGCTGATAATTAATTTTTATATCGACTGTTTTTCCAATTTATGATATACCCTCTTTTCTACCGACAGGCACTTCCCATCGTGTTGATGCAAGTCCTGTGGGATCTGGGCTACCCCTGCCTCGTGTCCGCGTTCGCCCTGCTGCAGCTCTCCTTCGTCCGCATGACCCAAGTCAAGATGACCAGGCTGAACGACGAAAGCGCCATCACCATCATCATCACTTTCCACTTCTGTCTCATCATCACGTCGGGAGTGCTCGGAGCTCTGCAGCAGTCACTCAGAGTGAGATGGCCTTCTTTCTGGAAATATTTTGAAATCAAAATATCAAAATTTGGGCAATACTAAAATTTATTTATCGCGTATTTATTCCTGAAATTCCATTTAATAATCGAGGTTTAAAAAAATATTAGCTTATTACAGTTGTCTGAACTAATATGCTTTTGAAATTATGCTTGTGAGCTTGATGATTCAAAAGCTTAAAGAATCAGTTAAACATATGAATCAATCATAATCTGTGAAATTGGTAATTCAAAAACTAAAGAAATCAGTCATTTCTTGTGAACATGGCAATTCAAAAACAAAGAATCTTGTTTGTACATCAAACTTTAGATTATTACGAAATTTTGGATTAAATCCACTAGAAAGTTATCTGACTGTTTTTTCATGTATATGACAATTCAATAACGGCGTAAAAAATAAGGCATAAAGACCAAATTATATAAATCGATTAATTGGTGATTAAATTTTGAGAATCCTGAAATAATACATTATCATCAAGAAAACAAGAATACAAAATTTCATATCTCTGGCACAACAAGAAGTTATTGAAAAATCGATTCTAGCATCTCGATCGATTCCATCTATACAAACATATAACAAATCAAGTTAGAAAAATAAATAAATAAAGCTTTTAAAAACGCCCTAATCCATCTAAAAAC
>JAPMOR010082004.1:653326-666379 GCA_026543865.1 Argiope aurantia
AAAAATAATTTCAGGTTTTGTATAAACGAACTTTATTGTCATGAGAAAAATAAAATACATATTTTCTAAGCCTCCTGTTTTTCTGTGGATACAAAATGGTACTTTAAGATTTTTAAATGACAAAAGAAAAATGAAAAATGCCGATTTTTTTCTCAGATCAATCAGTTATTAAAAGTTTCAGCAGAATGAAGTTTTTAATTCGATCCCTAGTTTCTAATGCATTTTATTAAGATATTATGCATATTATAAGAGAATGCTTTTCAGTTTTCAGCCAACTAACCACTTTGTAGAAAATATTTTGTTTAATATTGTTAACAAATTTATACTTTGTTTCAGCAAATCTCATATTTTAAATGGTTAAGAAGTTGTCAGTATAGTTATTATTTTTAATTATCTACTCCAAAGTCCAGCTTGAGCCAACTAATCACTCTATTAAAAATATTTTTTTAATAGCGTTGATAAATGCAGACTTTAGCTTAGCAAGTCCCATTTTTTAAACGGATAGGAAAGTATCAATACAATCATTTTGATTCTCGTTCCGAAGTTCAGCTTTGGTTGCCGTAGCCGGGTTGTAAGGCCTTGTCTTCTGATTCACATTAAATCCATCGAGGTCTAATTTCCTCCCACGGATATGATGCTGAAATTTGGAAAAGGAGCGCCGACTCAAGTGTTGTTTTCGCCTTGAACAAGGTTAAAAACTACGAAGTCTATTCGAAAATAAATCACATGTTCATTCAAAACGGAACATAAATATAATTGAACTAAATCAAAGTTCATCTTCATTCATTGCCTTATATTAGCCTAAAATGCTGTAATTTTAAAACAGTTTTTGAGTGAAAGTACTATTTAGCAAATCTGTAATTATCAGAATCAGCAAATCTGCATGATCAAAAATATAAATAATGGTCTTTTACTTTATAGACGAATCTATTATTTTGACACATGCATGCAGCAAATCTGCATTATCAGAAATATAAATAACGGTCTTTTACTTTATACACGGGTCTATTATTTTTACACATGCATGCAGCAAATCTGCATTATCAGAAATACGAAATAATAATGTTTCCTTTTACAGGTGGATCCCGGCTACGAAATCAGCGGCATCATGCCAGTGGACATGTTCGCGGAGCAATCGCGAGAGACCCAGCCGGTGCCCCATCAGCCCAGAATCCGGATTACCGACGTCAACGAGCAGACCTACAGCTACGTCAGCGAAGTCTCCCTCGCAACGCACCACGACCACAGGGGTGTCCTCATGTCTCCACAACGTAAGTAGATCCTCAGCATACTGCAGCATTTACTCATAAAGCTGAGAAGATAAAGATTTTTTCTTCTCATTTTAATTTTTTCAAATATGATGTGGGAGAAGAAAAATTATTGATGCCATAAAAAAACTCGACTTGTAAAATTTTGTGCATTTTCACAGTTTAAATCGATTACAGTTCGACAAACATATTTTTTGAAATTATCTTTGGTTGTTTGTCTGTCTGTATATGTTACTGAAAGAACTCTAGAAAATAAAATAAAAAAATCTTTGAAATTTTATGAATGGCTTTTGAACCAAACTTTAAAATTTTTTATGAAATTTAGTAAAAACCCATTGACAATAAGGCCGTTCTGTCTATCTGTCCATAATAAGGATAAATGAAATTTTGCATTAACAAATCTATATTAAAATTTTTAACAAACCCATTTTACAAGTAGACTAGCTACCGTTCTGTTTATTCATATAAATGTAAACCTACGGTTAGCATTAAATTTGAAGAAGTTAAATCTGATGAATTGTCTTTAAATCAAAACTGCAGATTGGAATCACATTTGGCGCATATTCGTCAAAATTAGATTGTATACCTATCTATCCTTGTATGTGAGAATACGATAGTTTAAAAATGCAAAGAAATTGGCGTATTACATTAAAACTGTAAAGCTAATAAACTCCAAATAATAGGAATACTGTTCTGATAGGTATACTGATTGCTTTCATTAAACTACAAAGTTAAGCACATGTCTTGGCATGATTTCTGAACGAACCAATACGCCTTTTAATAAGTTGAAGAGGTCATGAGAAGCCATTTAGCAAGATTTATATTTTCGGATGGAAATTAAAGGATGGCATGTTTTAATAAACTGAAAAGACGATGAAGAGTTTCATTTTTGTCTAATTTTCCATTTTTGGAATTTTCCAAGCAATTTGAAAGACCGCAGCATTCACATATCGGATTCTCAGCATCCGAATTGAAAGAAAACGGATTCAAGACCCAATTCCAATTATTAACTACTATATATATCCTCGGTAAGGTTGGATCCTGGTTATAATGATCAAATATGCTCCTGTTGTGTGGAATGGAAATTTGTATTGTAATGGAAATTTGTGAATGTACGCTTCAGTGTCATCTACGCATAGTGATCGAATTCTGAAAAGAAGAGATATTGCTTCAAAATGGGATGTTAACCGAACTAAATTATACCAATCCAAATAGTGCTTTTTAACGTGCATCTCGTTTTGCCATATAGAAATAGAAAATTGCAAAAAAAAAAAGCCCATTCTTACTAGATTATTCCAAGCCGTCATCTTAAAAGAATCAATAAACTTAACGCAATCTTCAATTTAGAGCATGATTTTCTCTCTGTAGGTTGGTTTCAGATACCATCAGGATAGATAAAAACAATTTTTCTCATCTGCTTAATAGCAACACTTTAGATTATTACTCCAGTGTTCGAAGAGTCTTCGCGTACTATGAAATAATGAAGTGGGGAATTATTACTTTCATCCAATATTCTTGGCGTATTACAGCGTCGTTTTATTTTCTTTCCAAAATGTTTCGTTTTAGTAGACCTTTGCCATTTTTTCTATTTTAATTCTTCGTTAGGGCTCCATACCATTTTTTACATCATTTTATTGGATTTCTTTTATTTATTATCTTCTTTAATGTTCTGCATTTTATTTCATTTTCTTTTTATCGCATTTTAATATTGTTTTATCCAAATTACCTTTCCTATTTTAATAGGAAAAAAAATTTCTATGGATTATTCTAAACATGGTATTCATTTCTGTGAATCACAGATAGACATTTGAGTATATATTTATTGAATATTCATTTTTATTTTATTTTATACAAAGAGAATGTTTGTCAAGAAATTTGACTTCGAAATTTCGATTAATCTGTATGACTTAAGCGTCTCTGATCCCTAAAAAATTTTTTTTTCTATCTATCTATCTATCTATGATTGCCACAATTCAGAACGCAACGAGCTCAGAAAGTTGGTACGAAGTTTTTTCAGAAAAACTGTAGATTTTTATCAAATATAAAAAAATATGTCTGTAGGTTCATGAGCATATAAATAAGATAATTCAACAACGCAATGAGATAAACGGATAAAATTTCGAAAAATATTTTATCATTAGAAATCTAGATCATTGTTAGATTTTGGACCAAATCCATCAATGGTTTGAATATCTATCAATCCGTTTATCCTGAGATATTCGGAGGGCCGCCATGGTCTCGTGATAAGGTTTCGGCTTTTTTAAAAATACTTTTAAAACTTTTCAAAATTTAGGGGAATGGAAGAACACGACAGTTAAATTAATATCAGTGAAAAGATAATTTTTTGAATTTTAAAATGATGTAACAATCACTTTTGTGTTATAATTTTTCGAATGTTTTCATGTCAGACGCCAAAATCGTGCTTACTTTTTAATTAATTAAAATTTTTAAAACTTCCTCCTAGTTGCATATTAAGAGTATATATTAATTAATTTTGGTACTTCAAGTTCAAACGATCTGATTTATAAAAGCCAACACACACTCCTTCTTCTTTAGATTGAGATAATGTCTTTTATTATAATTTTCAACGAAATAATGCCTTTATTTCAGCGCCAATATGGTAGCCAATTTTCTATTATCATAAACTTATAATATTAGTACCCAATTTAAACTAATTATATTACATTCATAAGAAATGTAAGTGGAACATTTTCAATACTCATACTATACACTTCTCATTAATATCATTCCTGATAAGGATATGTCATTGAAGTATAGTTCTTTTGGGGAATTTTTCCCTCCCAGATGCTTATTTAAAAATTGATTATGCTCCCACACTTCACTTCCTTAGAAAACTGGCTTTTTCTTCAAAAGAAAGGCAATTCCGTGATATGAATAGAAAAGAAGAAAAATATTTTCAAGCAGATTTTTTATTTTTGCAATGATAAATTTATCTTATATAGAAAATATTTTTAAAAAATACATAACAGACTTAAGTTTTATCTTAAAAGATGAACACTGTAAATAAAGAAAATAAATGTCAAATTATCAAAATAATCGTACTTAGGAATTATTTATTCTATTTCAGTTTATGATAGTTTTAAAAATCTGCTTTATAGTAGTTTTATGGTTTCTATTTAAAGTTATTTTTTGAAAATCGCTTATCTGTGAGAGAGTTTCAGCTTTCATTTTCTTTTTTATATCAGAAATGTGGTCATTTTATGAATTTTACGTTATTATGAGATCACATTAAATTTATGGCAACATCAAACTGATCATAGAACTATTATATTTATTCTTATATTAGCTTTCTCTTTATTTGTTTTTATTAGACTTTGTATACATTTACAAAATTGTTTTTCAAATGAAGTACTGTGGATGGATCTCATGACATACTGGATGATGGTTAAGTCCAATAGATCTTCCTGAAGGTGCTATTACATTTTTTGATAATCCGAAGTCCCTTGGAATGAAAGATTCAGTTCACATTCTCCTGTTTGCAATCATGGTTATCTGTGAATTCTATAGTACCTTGGTATTAGGTAGATCTTTTAGTGTCCTACTATTTGATGCCTTTCAAATGAAATATACCAGTGAATCTGACAATCTTCTGGCGGATGATTGGGTCAAAATAGTTCTTCTGATGGAATTATTGTACTATTTGAGAATTCGGAAGGCCCTGGAGTGCAGCAGTCGAATGCGGATTTCACAGTTATCATTTAATTCCCAGGGGATTCTTCGGTGACCTAGTATTAAATAAGGTTGCTTCGTGAAGGATAGAAATGACACCACGTCTTCATCTAGGGTGGGGTAAAATGCTGTATACTTGTGAAAATTTATTGCCTTGTAAGCTAAAACATGTGTTCTGTAAAATGATTTTAAGAAAAATAATCCAAAATTGCTGTAGTCTTTTTGATATAACAAATTGCACTTCAACGACCCAGGAGCATTTCTCGAAATCAACGGTGGTTATCTGTTTTTCTCATCTGTGATATACAAACAGGGCTGTTTTTCTCTGTTCTAAATGTCAACTAATTTCATCCCTTATTTTCTAGATGCCGAGACGTACCCTCTAAACTGTCTCCAGCCATCATCTCCGACCCATTGGAAACCACCAGATATCGACAATAAAATAACATCTCCAGGCGAGGATCCTGCTGTCATAAGACCCCTTATCGTGAGTATAATTTCTCTTAAGAAATTTTAAAGCCTTTTTATTCTTTTCTAACCCTGTGTGCCCTTCAAATTCATTTGTCCATTAAATTTGTGATATACATGTTCTCAGATACATATTGTTGTGCAAAATCACCTAGTTAAAGAGTAATGGATATATGAATAATAATAACTTTGATTAATGGAAATGACACTTTTTCCTAGTAAAATATAAACAGAGACAACAGAAAACCAACTTAGGTTTGTAGAGAACTCTCATAGAAATCTGCAATACAAGCAGGCAACAAATAGCTTACTAAATAACATGAGTGCATATGTCACTAACCTCGCAATGCGAAGGCTCTCAAAAGAATTACATTGTGTAATTATTCCGCGTTTCTGCTTATATGGTGTCCGATAAGCCCTGGCGTCACATGAAATTCGTCAGAAAGATTTTAGATCTAGGTTCCAGTTGCAGTTAAGGTCATAATCTTGCAGCTTCCAGAGCCTAAAAGAGAAATAACATTTTCTTTTACTTAATTCACTGACAAAGAAACACTTATAATAATACACCGTCCTTAAGCATTTGCAGATATGATTTGCTTGACCTTTCCTTAAAGTTGGTCCCATAATTTTAGAAACTGAATGATAAAGATAAATGCAAAGAGGTCCTCTCTTAAAGTAATTTAATAGATAAATCTTAAACCGTTACAATGATTCAATAGTCATATAGTTCCGATGGTAAAAATGCTTTAAGTAACGGAAAGAATTATATTTTATGTTGTTTGAATTAATCAATATAATTTATAGAAAGTTAAAAGATCTAACATTTTATATAGTCTCCTATTTCTATTCATCGGGTTTAATAAAATATTTTTGGCATTGTAAACTTTTAAACAAAAAAATTATTATTCTGATGCTATAATTGATCGAGTAACGAAGCATTGGAAGTTTCTATTTTAGATGAGTTCTGCAGCTAAATCCGCTGTTATGAGATAGAACATTTGTAAATTGAAATTATGCACCGTTACTTTTTCCATTTTGTTTTTCATAAAATAATTTTGTATGTGACTCCTGTTTAAGTTAAATAGCTGTAATTCGGTCAATTTTAATCAAAAAAGAATGAGAGTTTCTTATCGTAAGTTTTAGAGTATCATTTTTTTTAATTAAATATGACTGATAGGACTGGAAAACCCTATAAAAAGTGAAAATTCGTTACTTTTTCAGATTGTTACTTTTTCATTAATTGATATAATCAACATAAAATAGTAATTCTTTCCGTCATTTAAATCATTTTTTTGAATGAATCTATACGCCTATTTCAAACAGTTTAGAAATTAATTATTAGACACCTTTACAATGGTTTACGATAGTTACAATAGTAGTTAATATTTATCGACTTTCTGCTTAATTATGCTGATATTCTGGTTCATGCAGAAAGCAACATATTCTCAATAAATAATTGATGATATTCTTAAGTGCTAAAAGGGCACAAACTGATTTTTTTTAAAGTATTGATACTAAATTTTTTAATCGATAAAATGAAGAAAAATAACGTCATATAATGATATAAAATATATAATAATAATAAAATATAATATATAATAATATTAAAATAGCAAATATTTACAAAGAGGAAACAAGTGTTAATTTTACTGCTTAAGTAATACACAAAAATGATTTTTTTTTTCATATCATTTTTTTTTGTTTCAAGGAAAATAAAATGGAATGACAATTCTGAAAGGATAGATATAAATTTTACTTTCTAAGAATTTTAGTTATTTATTATGCATAGCAAAAAAAGATTCTTTAAAAAAAGAAAGAAAGAAAAATCCTGAATAAACATTTCTTATTCTTCTCACATTTTATTTCTTCTGCTTCTGTTGTATGCTTGAGATTAATCAGCTCAGGATAAAAGTTTTTTTTTATTTATTGCTAAATATTATCCATAATAATAAAAAATGTTTTTGTAGTAAATGATATGTTTTTCTCTTTTCCTTTATCTCATTCTTTCTTTTCATCAATGCAACCCAGCTGTGCTTATCTGTCCATTCTGGCGCCGTGCCCAGCCTATGGACCGTCTGCACTTAGATGGCTACTTAATGAATGATTTTTCCCCTCTTGGTTTTAAATACAAATAAATATTGTGGATATCGCAGAGATAATATTTTAAACTAATAGGGAGTTATTGAATCTTTTGGATCTTTTTTCTTTTGTTCTTAGTAATACAAAAGAACAACAAACTTCCCTTTCAAATGCATGGTTTGTTTTTTATTTTATTCAATTAATTCTTCTGTTATTTGAATAAATATTTTGGTTTTTAAGGATCAGAAGAGGATAGAAAATATATTAAATTTGAAAATCTGGTTTTCAAATTTAGATTTTTTGTTTCATATTTACTATTACCCAATAAATTTTGATTAGATGGTTTATCCAGGATTTCTAATTTCAAAACGTTGCCTAAAAATGTCAATTATCAATATAAAAGAGATATTCAACAAAAAAAAGCAAATAAATGATTTTTGTAAAATGTAAACAACATCTTTTAAGGGCAGAAACTTATTATTTTTAAGTCACATTACATGTATAGAGTGTTGTTGTGAATAATTATTTCAAAGGCATCTTCGTGTAGATTTGTTTCTTTTTCTGATCATTTTGCGAATTGTCCACACATGTCCTATCACAAGATTTCATGGATAATTGGGATTTTACAACATCTCCAAAGAAAAATATTGTTTTAACTTTATACTCAGTAGTTTTGTGGTGATCTGGTAAATTCCGAATTCAGATTCGAATATAGAAATTATCTCTTTGGCGATAAAAACAGTTTGGCAGAATTTTCTGAACTTCTTCTTTAAGGATTTACTTGAGACCTTATTTCAATTTCTTTATTTCTTTCGCACACATTTATTCAAATTCAAATAATTTCAACATATATATGTAAAAACATATTTTAGCAGTTGCGTTGACGAATAGAAGAAATGTTTGAAATTTTAAAACTTTCATTTATTTGGGAGTCATGGGAGGCACACTATGTTACCAGGAAGAAGCAACGAGATTCATCAATCTACATTGCGACACAAGAGTAAAAGAGAGGGAAATTTTTCCCTCGGTGATTTTATAATGAAATTTTTTTAGGGATTGCTTTAACACGTGTAGTCTTAAGAACGGGAAATCTAGATATTTTTAAAAGAATGTCGCAAACATTAAGGAGGTTTAGCCATTCATTAGAAGTTGGAGAAAATGTTGTAATGAGCAGTTTTATAGAACATGTGCTCAATTAATTACATAAAAAGATGGAATTGGATCAGGAAATAAGAGAACATTTTATAATGAAATTAATAGGGCTAAATTATGATAAAAAAATTAGAAAATTAATTCGGATTTAAATTAGATTAAGGAGTATCTTTACATATATGTATATATAATCCATTTCATTAATGGATTTAAAGCAAACGATTGTAATATTTTCTAAAGTTTGTTATCTTAGTTTTAAAACATTTTTCTATAGTATTTATGCTATATTAAGTGCCATTATTGTATTTTATTTGTTTATTTGCATTTCGCCTCTTTTTTTATGTCAAAATGTGATTCAAGAATTCTATTTGCTGAATTCATATTTCATTTATTAAATTGATAGATAGGATCGATTTAATAGAAGGAAATTATTTTAAATCTTGCCCTAAAGTTTGAATAAACAATTTGATGATTTTTGAAAGTTTTATTATTTTAAAGCAATTTGTATTATTTACTTTTTTAATTTTTTCTAACAATTTTTTTTTCTATTATAGAATCTGAAAACAGTTATTATATTTTTAAAAATTCTAAAATTTAAACTGACCTTAAACATATGTTTTCGCATAAACAGAAATGAGTGGTAGTGGATATTTTTTTTCTTTAAGTTTACGGATGTTTTTAAATTCACTTTTGAATTTAGTAGTTGGATTTTTTTTATTTCTCTTCAGGCTACGCACCGTTCACAAGACGAAAACAAAGAAACCTCAGTTCCAGCCACAGTTTCAACCGTACAGGCACCAACACCAGCCCAACAACTCAGGTATCACATTCAGATTTATTGGATTAATTTCATTTCTTTGCTCATTTGTTTCACTTTCTAGTAGAGTATTATAATTTAATGGGTTTCATAATTTTGAGTTATAGACAATCAGTTTGGATTGCAATTCTGTAGACATTCAATACATTAAAATATTCCAATAACAAGATATTCTCCATTCAGAAGCCATAAATATTAGTCCAAAGGCAAGATGTTCTGGACGCACGAATCAACTAAATTTGATTAATGACAGACGATTCGTGATTCACGAATCAAATATATTTGGCTAATAGCTGGAGATTATTGCTCCACGAATAAAATATATTTGACATATAGTCAAGAATGAAAAGAATGTTTGCTTTAATTCTCGCCAAACCTTTCGATGAAACGACGATTTAATTTCTCGCCAAAACGAAACAATTCAATTTATATCTCAACCCATAATGTAATGTTTTGAATTAGTAATTTATCCTTGATTTATCAAGTTAATTGGCAGATCAAATATTGAATCTAATAAGCTAAATGAATTTTTTTCTCGCCAATATTAAATTCCAAAATATTTTAATATATCGTTACTGAAAACATTTGACCCATTAAAGGCTTAAATGAAATAAATCACTTTGAATCAAATGAAAAAATTGCTGCTAACACGTGCACTTATTTTCAAATGTGTAGAAAAAAATTATTTTTTGTTTCTTTAAGACAAAAACATTTTTTGCAGCTTTAATAAAAGGGAATTATTGGTATAATAAAGCACTCGGATAATTTACATTACAATTATTCTACTTATATTAATTATTATTCTACAAAGTAACTACATTGCTCTGTACTAATATCAATAATGAAATTAAACGATTAATATGTTTTCTGTATATCGATATACATTACTATCTTCTTGGCACAGTTAATTCATTCCATGTTGTACTGAAATTGTGTTACGAGTACAACAGAAAAATATGTACAGTTTGAGAAGAATCCAAGTTTTTGAAAACGTGCTGCTTGTTAAATCTTACTATAAGAGTCAAAGTTTTTTAAACCATGCTGAATTAGTAATGTTTATTTTTATTAAGTTGCGCTATATGAGGAATGCTTTAATTTATTAAATCACATGAAAAAAAGTCATAGTTTGTTGAATCGTTCTATTTCCGCAATACGACTAACATTCTATATCTGCAATTAGTACTAATAATTACGGCTATTATTATAAATTGATTAATCATTTTTACCGGTAATTATTAAGAATGATCGATTAATCACATTGACCGCGACATGTATATCGATCTAATACCAAATCGATAGTGATAGCTTGATGAAGAAAAATGCGAAATCATTGACCTTTTTTCCCAGTTAGGTCTATATTTAACTTCTTGCTAAATCATTCATAAATTCTCAGCTTAACAAAGCAATAAGATCATTAACGATCTGGACAAAAAAAGCAACTCGAAAACAACTGTGACGTTGCATGTAAGGTAACAGAGAAATTGACGAATAAAGAACACTTAGTTTTGTATAAAATCGTGCGTAAAATCCCCATTACGATCATTTTCTCTACACTTACATAATCGATATCTAAATATACGTCTGATAAAATAAATAAATTACGAAGCCGATGAGGATATTGATTGTTTCTGTCATCGAATCTAATAATGTTTCGTGTTCCTGTCGTTATCCTTCAAAATATCATTTTGTGTATCTTCGCATTCGTGCTATAAAAATTCGTGAGTTATAAAACTAATAATATCCTCTTTTAAAGTAACATTTAAGGATGGAAACTTAGATTTTTTTTCTTTTGGTATATCAAATGCACTTAAAAAATTCGGTTTTCCGTGAAGAAACCTATAAAAGTTAAAGGTGAGTAACTGCTTCAGTATAATTACAAATTACTTATATTTAAGAAACGAACTATAAAAAAATTTGCAAGTTGAATTTTTTATAAAATAAAAGAATAATAACATTTTCTTAATCATATTTCCACGGAATATTTACCATGCAATATTCATCAACATAAAATAAAATATATTTTATAAGAAATATGCCTCTATGATGAGAAATAATTAAAAAAATTACGAGGAGTCTCGCTTATCTAGCATAATTACTTCATAATAGTGTAAGTAATTATTCATAATTCGTGTTTGTTTTTTTACTAGAAAATTGTCTAAAGACTTTTGTCTTTGGCTACGCTTCAACATTTAGCAGAAATAAGACAGCATTATTGTTAAATAAATTTGTAACATTACTACTTGATTTGGGTGATGCTTTTAAATACGCAATTTCCCATGTTGTCATTATCTCTTTCTCTTCACTGGCAAGATGTTGCTCTATTGCGTCTATATTTCTTCCCCACCTGGCCAAATCTTCTCTTCAGCTTTTTGCTGTGACACAGAATGCAGCTCCATGAGATCTTCGGTGGTTCCGGCTATGTTGTTCCACCAGGTCATTGATGTCGTAACTATCCACGTCTAGCCTCATAATCTTAGACAGAAATAACATCTCATCAATTAAAACTTCACGGACCCTCTAACCCTCGGAGTCCCGTTTAACATCTCTATCCAGCCAAAACTTCTTCCAGGTTTATATAAGGATTCTTTTCAAACAAGCGCTCAACACAGATTAATACAAACTAATACAGCATGTGAAGTCCCAGTGTCTGCTCGCTACTCATTCTGCAAAACATTGTTCGTTAAGGGAGTCGCTTTTTTTTCACGTTTTATTTTTCTGATTTTGCGAATCATTCGTTATGCGAGGTTTGACTGTACTTCGTTTCAAAAATGAAAATTTTTGAATAATATAGCTTGAGAATAAAATTATAAGATAAGTACAGCATTGTTACAAATACTTATTTGCAATCATACAGAATTCGGATTCTTCTTCTAAGCTTTTAAATTTAGGTAATTAAGTAGTGCACCTAGTTTCTGGTCAGCCTAAAATTTCTTTGCTTCCTTTTTTAATTTTTACAATTCAAAATTATCTAAATTTCGAAATAAGATAAATTAATGAAATTGAAGAACTGACATGATACAGCTATAGTTAATGACTATTTCTGTTTAAAGAACTTAAGTGATGCGTTTTTAATTAATAAATATAATTTTGAAAAATTCCAATGATGCATATTTTATTAATAAATAATTCTACTGAAAAAACTCACACAATGCGTTTTTAATTAAAACAATCGATGAAATTTTTATTAATAAATTTCTATGTGATGAACTCACACGATGCAGCTTAATTGATTGTGCTCGACTAAAATATAAGTGTATAGAGGTATGAAGAGAAAAAAAACAATATCTTTGCTTTTTGAATGAAATGTATTGTGTATGCTACTACATCCTTATTATTTCCACTCCATCTTTAACCTGCTATTATTATATTTATATATACATAACATTATAGTAGTATTTATAACTCTATGACACAACTTTTTTCGTACATTAAAGTAAGATTGTTAATTTGAATTAAAGTAATTGGTCCTTAATTCAATCTTACATTTTCCTTGGAATTAAAGTCAGATTGTTAATTTAAGTATATAAATGTAGTTATAGTTTTACTTAAATTCAAATATTCAGAATTCTAATTTATTAT
>JAPMOR010082004.1:681379-710411 GCA_026543865.1 Argiope aurantia
TATCATTTTAATAGTCATGCAATTTTTTTTCTGAATTTTTAACATTTTTTTTTATCTTTTTGCTTGATTTCCAGTAATGGATTATTCTTGCTCAGAAATCCAACTTTCTAAGTTTTGAAAATAGAAGAGCAAAAAGTTTGCAAGAGATTTTGACAAAATTTCTCAAAAACCTTTACTGAAACATGTTAGACGTTGCAACAAATTGCTTCGTATCGACCCGATGCTTTTCCCGATACTATGAAAGATACCGACATTTCAATTATGGCAGAATTTTCACCAAAGATCTGAAAATTATATGATCTTCCCCACCTACGGGTGATCTTCAAATTGAGGATATGCATGATATGATTCGTGCAAATGATGTTTTAAATAATTGATGAGTTAGTCCTTAGTTCAAACTCATTCAAGACGCTGCAGCAAAATCTTTTCTTCTAACTAATGAGCAAAACTGCAGTCATTTTACAGATTGCTTCAATCTGCTGGATAGAACAAAACTGGATCAAAATTTTCTTATATGCCGTAACAAATAGGGATTCTCTGAATTTAACCACTTAACTGTTTTATTTTCTTTACTATCTAATAAGATGACACCTTCTATTGTGGGAATATTTTCTTATTTTGATCCAAATGGAAATTCATTGAATACTTCTCTTATTTATGTATTCGAGGTCATTTATATATTGAATTATAATCGTTATGAATGATTTATTTTTTGCTTACAACTATCAAAATTCGATAAATCGATGCACATACGGCATACGGGTAAAACAGTTAAGCGATTAAGCATATGAATATTCTTTTTCCAAAATTGAATTTCATTTTGAAAAGCTAATTATTTGATGCAATAAAAAAAAATTCCTCTCAGCAAGCTGGAAGGCAAAAGTCCTTTCATCTAAGTTAATTTTCGAAATCGAAATTCAAAATTAGGGCTCCAAAATCACTGTTAGTCCCTAAGATACTGCAGTTATCAAAAAATTTTAAATACAAAATTGTATCGTCTTAATGAGGCACTAATTCTGCTCATTTCATTTACTTTTCTATCTTCAATATTAAGGAAATTATAGCAAAATGAAAATTTGAACGCCCACCATTTAATAATTATAATTATTTAAGCTAATAACAAAATATTTGTAAAGAGAAATATATAATTGACTAATTCATCATACATTTAATACTTCTATGTTCTATTAAAACCGGTCTTTTTATGCAATTTTTATACTTTTTTATGCAGAGGTAATTTTGAATTTATTTGCAGAATTTGAATAGTTATAATTGATAAATTAATTTGGAATTTAACTTTTTTCTAAAATTATTGCAATTATAAACTATTGCTCTTATAAACTGCTGGTCGCGATCTAATGAAGTGGCGTAAAACGTACTAGAGTCTCAAAAACTCCCATACGGTTTTCTTCTTTTAATTGTTCAACATTTGTTACCAAAAATAGCTTGGAAATCATCTAAACTTAATATATCTTATGAAAATTTACTAAATAGTTATTTTTAATTCAGTTATTATCAAAGTATCGCTTACAAATGGTTTATTATTTTCTCGTGTGCAAAGTATATACAAAGAGAGTGTATTGTAATCATCAATAAAATTCGGACTCAAGAATCTAAACGTTTCAGATCCATCTGATTCCGAAAAAAAAATATTTTTGAAAGTATGACTATCTATCACTCTATCTTTGAATCAATATCTTTGAATTTCTATGAATGTCTTTGAATCAATATCACATCAATAAAATTCGAACTCTATAATCTCCGTGTTTCAGTTCATCTGATTCCGAAAAAAATATTTTTGAAATTATGTCTATCTATCACTCTATCTTTGAATATGTATAATTTTAAAATGTTCTAACCTAGACAGATAAACGTTGTTATGGATACTTACACTCAAATTTGCAAATTTTGAACGAATTTTATTCACAATAAATTTATCTGTCTGTTCTTCCAAAAACAGGTCATCACAATAACTGCTGAATTCAAAGAGCTAGATAAAAATTTATTGTAATATATATTTATTTCTAACTCTCTAGAAAATAGTTATTGGGCTACGATTGGAATGATGGATTATCTATGAAGACAATTTTTAATGACAGCTCTTCCTTTTCAGAATTGTGGAATTCATAATGGCGTACGCCATGGTTGTCATGAGCCAACAGACGCTGAACAACCATCATTACTACTATAACAACTAGAGCGACCTGAAATCTCTGTTTCGGCAAGTCCCTCTGACATACACCATCCCACCACTGCATTCCATATCCTCCCCAGTGAAGAAAGTGGAGTGATTCCAAAGGATATACAGCTAATGGCATGGAAATTGTCTTTGGCGTAGTCCACAGCTACTTCTATGAAGCCAAGGCAAAGTTTCGCTTTAAAAAGTAGTGCAGATACTGAAGATGAAGTGCTTCAAGGGGAGCATTTTATGAACTGGCCATTTTTAAGGAGAGGGATTTGGTCTGGTTAAGTAGTTTTCTTCCTAGGTTGCAACTTGTATTGCTATCTTAGAAAGATTGGCTGATGAAATACGATTGCTTGAACTTAGAGATGAAAATAAATATGCAATGTAAATTTCTAAAAAAGAGGAAAAAGATGATACGCGCAACTCCTTATCTTTCATTACGGTCAAGTCACTTACCAGTTGTATAGGAAAAGTCATTATCATGTTAAATCATTTGTATATGAAATGTTAAACAAGAACTTAACGTAACTTAATGGGGGGGGTCAAAAAAAATTTGAAATTATTACGATATTTTTTTTATTATTATTTTATTCTGGAGAGAAATCCTTTGCTTTTGATATTCCAATTTTGTTATTGCTGATAACCTAGTGTTTTCTGGAACATAAAAATTTAAGTTCAAGAAATCTCATGCTAAATTAAACTTATCACACAACGAGAAGTTCACATGATACCTTTGAACTTTCCAATTTATCTTGAAACTCAAATTTTTGATATTTTTTTTAAGAAAATTATGTTTATACCCATTTGTAATTTGTAACTGAATTATCTCCATTTAGCACAATAATATAGATAAAAATAGACTTCAAAAATACATGGCTTATGTATTTAAGATCTTTAAGAACAAGAATTAATAGTGTTCCATACGGACATAGCGCAAGATTTGGAAAAATTTTCTCGTGATTATATACATTTGGTTTAATAATATTAAAAATATTAGGACGAAATTCTTACTGATTCAGATTCAGAATGTACAGAATTCAATAAATATTTTCGAAAAAAAAAGCAACATTTTCAAATACATTTATTTGTTATTTTGAAAGAAATAAAAAGCCAAGATAGACATTTTCATTTATGAGTCAGTTATTTGTGACTTGACCTCGTGGTTCCACTTATAAGTATATGAATTAGAGAAGGCAGTTTAAAAGCTTTCAGAATTTTAGTAACTATAAAATATTTAGTATTTATTTTCTCAGCTGTGAATTCTTTCAAATGAGAAATAATATATATCGTTAAATTCCTAAATTGAGATAAAGGTCTTTTCTAATCTTCTGTACTTTGATTCTACCATAACTTTTATCTTTAGACAAGCGAAAGTTAGTTACTGAAGATAGTCAAGAAAAATTCGTGTTTGTAAAAAGTCGTTGTGTAAAATTTGTGAATATATATATATATATGTATATGTTATATATAAATATTAATATATGTTTCTACTCTTGTCTTAGCCACGAAACAAGCACTTGATGATGTACCTATACCTGTTGATACAATTTTGCGTCTTTTGCGCAAATTTTCATCTTATAAAAGCGAGTCATAAACATCTATGAATAACAACTTCATTCAAACACTCATATTATGTAATAATTTATATCATATCCAATATTCAGTTGCAAAGAAATTAAAAACCAATTTTCGATATAATTATACCTTTATTTTAAATCGTTCAATTCTTATTTTATGTTCATTCTCTTTTTTGTATTGCGTGCTGTTTAAAACTTTGAACCATCGCATTTAAGCTAATTTAAAGGATTTTTAAAAATAATGAATCATTCATTATTTTTTTGTCATTCAATTTTTTAATTCATTGTCAGAATGTTATATATGTATATATGTGTGCATTTATTTATTTCGTTATGTTTGAGAATCAAATTATTTTATAAGTCCTGTTAAAATTACGACGCTTATTCTAACGTGTCTTGCAGCGTTTTCAATAATTATAAGAAATGTTATAAACGTCTATTACATAACTGAAATTCCAGACAGTCATGAAGTCTTAAATAATACTAACTTTTATCAAAACTGGAAAAAACGATAATGTTTGCTTCTATATATTAATTAGCCTGAAACATAAAAACCATACAATCACAAGTTTTTTATGACTTCAATTTTTTTTATAAACACTCAAATAAATTCAAATATATGACACCATACATTGGGATTATTTTGACCCCACTTCTAAGAGAAGAAAATTTCGATGATTGATCACATTCATTGTAAAATTGAAAACCATTTTCTTCCAGAATAGGTGTAGTAACAATAATATAATAAGGCAAGCACTTTTTGTATAGCATTACCTGTTAAAAAGGCTCCTCCCTATATGCATCCTTTGGTTAATTGGAAACTCAGCACTGAATAATTGACCTTCCAACCTCGTTCTTATAATGATTTCCTTAGTGGGACTATACCGTCTGAAAAAAATTAAGTTGTTGGATTCGTTTCACCATTTTTGTTACATTACAATTTCTCCAACTCTCCTTTATCATAATCATCAAGCTAATAAATGAAATATACTTCTAACTACTGTGCACTCTACACAAAATAATAAAAAGAAATTTGCAAATACAAGCAAGCTACATTCAAAGCAGATTTCTAGTGACGAAAAAAAAGTACTGTAATTTATAAACTCTGTTTTTTTTTTTTTTTTTTTTTTTTTTTACTAGAATAATGACATAGTTTACTCATAATTCGGAACTGATCACAGGATTTTAAGCAGAAATATTAAATTCATGGAGGTTAAAAGATTAAATTCATTCATTTCCCTTAAAATTTATTACAGTATAGAAGCTATTTTACTTTCAAAACATTTTCAACCATTGTACATTTTTTTGTACTTCTCAATGATATCCAGGTGTTACAACTTAAGTTAAGGGCTCTTAAAATCGCGATCCACTGATGGGTTACAAAATTGCTATATGATTTTGAATGAAAAACATGGCATGACTTTAAAATCTTCATCGCGCAACAGATTAAAAATACTTTTTGTAAAATTGTATTTAAAAATAAATGTTTTTTCCTTCATAAAAGTTCCTTTTTAGGTCCTTGAAATCTCTTTTGGAAAGAAGGTATGCTGCTGCCGTTTCGCAGAGAATGGAGCGCGTTGCTATGGATTCGGCTTTTAAAAAGTGGGTTGTAATCTTTAAAAATTTATGAGCCCTTTACATATGTTTGGTATGTTTGGTCTGATATGTTTGGTAAAAATAATAATCTACTCATGAGCATGTCCTTGAATCTTCAATGACAAATTCAAACAGTTTGATAAATGTATTTGGAATACAGATTCTTTGCGATCTGTTCACTGACAGTTTATCTCTGGAAAATGTCAGCCATTTATGAATATCCCACAGAGAGTCATCTGTATTCCTTACATTTCAAGACTTTTTATGGTACATAATCCATATGTCTGTTTCCTGAGTGTAAACATTCGTCACACACAGCCGTCTTAACAATAGTTTTTGCTATACACATATTTAATCTATGTCGAATTTTCTAAGCAAAACCTGCTTTTTAATTTATTCTATAGATAAAACTATTCGTCTTTGTTTATTTATGCTGTTGCCTTTAGTTTCTTAATAGTTTGATTAAAATAAAAAATAAAATACATCGGTTTTTATTTGGGCTTATTCTGAAGCATTTGCCTCACAATATATATGGAAATCAACAAGAAATTTTTTTGTTTGTTTTGCTAATTTTTTACGCCTTTTTAACTTTACCAATTAATATGTAGAAAAAATAAAAATACTATTTTTTTCATATTAAAATAAAGAGTTAACTTGTTGCAGGATTTTACTGAATAACCGTCGTAATAATATGTGCAAGTTTTTTGTACTTTCATCTTGGTATTGTACAATTTACATGCTTTTAGACAATTTTATTATAAAAATAGCTTTATATTGTGAATGCATTTATTGACTGGTTCAACTTAAAAATAATGCCCGGTTACCAAAGTTGAATTTTTTGGGTCATTATTTACCAAATTACTTATTTCTTTTTATTATAATTTTAAAATTACCATTTTTTGTAATTATCAAAGATTTTGGGAAGTTTTCTAAATATTGGCACGATTTTATCGTGCTTGACAAGAAACCGGGCATTAATCTTTTAAGTCTCCTCATAACTGACATTAATATTTTGGCCTAATTTTTTTTCTATAATATGATTTTAACGATCTATTATAATTATTTTTGTGCTACAAGTATAAGTATGATGATTTATCATAAGTGCTTTCTTCTGTTTCACAACTATACTAATACAATACTAGATAAAATTTAACTTCTACATTTCATTTTCATTAAAATCTTTCTCATATGTGCTTTTATTCCTATTCTTCAGTAATGCTCTATATAGCATGAAAAAGTGCACATGAACATTTATCTTGAATGTTTATGTCACACAGCATTTAAAGAAATCCCATACTTAAAAAGTATTAGAGGGATCAAGTATTCCGTAAACAACCATCCAAAGTGGCGTTAAAAGAAGCAAATATTTTGAAATGTACTACAAGTAAAAAAATATATATTTTGAGACCTTAAAGTTATTTCTTCAATTCTATTTCTAGCAAAACTTTCGGGCATTTCTTCGTTGGCTTGGCAGCAGTTTTCAGCAAACATGTCCTAAATTTCGCCAAGTTGGCACGAAGTATAAGTTTCTGTCAGTACGACATCCAAAAAAAGTGTTTGCAAATTCATTATATGTAATTCGGAAAGTATGATTCTTCTGCCAACTTCGCATGTACAGCAGTACTTACAGTACTTACTACAGCAGGTATATCTGGTGTACTTTCCGTCTTACATCTGGTAGCTGACATTCGAGTTCAGAAAAACGAATGCATTTACTGAGCAGAAGGAAATTATGAAACATAGAGCAAATTGGGGGTAATTAACAGGGTTGTAATAAATATGTTTCCTAACTTGCCAATATAGACTCGTCCGATATCTCATAATGCTTACTTCTCAGCGGCCTTCTCATGGCATCCAGGGAATATTGACACGCATTTAGGTTCCAAAGTGACACACCGTATTACATAATATTGAAAAATTTGAAAAATCAGTAATGAAAAATATTATTTTATATTATTAAAACCATATAAAACGTTAAGTCGTTTTTTATTATATTATTCAATATTGAGTCCAATATTGTAAAATACCTTTTTCCAGGAACTAGAATAATTTCTAATACTATAAATATTACGAAAATTTTATCTAACTCCCAATAAAAATATGAAAAATACTATTAAAAATTGATTCAACAGTTATTAAGAAATACTTACATTCGTACAGTATCTCTTTGTTACTTTTTTCGTTGCCATTTACTTGGAGATTCGAACCCGGAAACTTCGGTTTAAGAAATGTTATTTTACTCACTAGATTAGTAAAATCTAATATCGGGAGTGTCAATTATGGCAAGAGTGTGCCGTCCTCTACGGTATATTGCCATCTAATTCTCAAAATTTGGCATTTCCACATTTAGATTTGAATAGTCTTTTTATTAAAGGACTTGATACCACAGTTTCAAGATTATATTATAAAAGCATTCGTAAATAAGATTTCTTGTTGGAGTAAATTATGGAAATTACTTAAAAAAATTATTGCTTTTAAAAGTATTGAGTATTCAGAAAATGTTATTCTTTCGATACATTTTTATGGGTTTTTTTTGTCTTTGACATTAAAATCGTAAACATTAAAATTCCAATAGCAAAAAAAAAAAAAAAAAAAAAAAAAAAAACTGAATAAAGTTTTATATATAATATAGATTTATGATCGAAGTTCTTGATAGTTTTTTTCAATAAAATAATTTTGACATTCAAATACTGAGATGGGTAAGTTTTTAAAAGGCAAAATCTTTTACTACGTCTTCTTAATTTAAAAAAAATTAATCCTAATTTATTTTTTAAATAAATTAATAAAAGATTACCAGTTACATTTTATTAAAAGTAGAATGTTTTTTAATTGAATCGAAAAAATTAAACGAATTTACATACTAACTTATCTCAATAATCCAGTTTCTTCAAATAAAACACATAAAAAAATGGTAAGTTAATATAGTTAATACTGATATAAGTTAATATAAAATTAATATTATCATATAGTTAAAAATAAAATTTAAATATTTTTCATCGTGTTACTGATCAATGTTCTTTAACATACAATTAACAATAATTTAACATACAATTAACATACAATATGGTTTCGCAATATTTCTTAATAATGTTGAATCTATAATTTCCAATATTGTTTATACAATGTTGTTTAATATATTAAAATATTTGACATTTTATTGAAAAATTGTCCCAGTAAATTTTTTAAATTAGTATCTCAAATAAAATGAAAATTATTACAAACTATTATTTTTGTGCCAAATTTTTACGTTGCCAAAACTTTTAAAAGTTTTGGTCTTTTTTCAAAATTATTAAACATTGTAAAATATTGATAATTTGAAATTTTACAATATTATGGTGCTACTGGAACTGCTGTCGAACTAACAAAAAAGTACATTTTTTCATGTGATTGCATTCTGCATTTATCAATACTAATTTAAAAAATAATCAGCGTAAAAAATTATTTTCATTAAAAAATTTTGTTGCAAATATTTGTAATTAAAAAAGAGACATAAAACATTGCGTTCCATTGGATAAAAAAACATATTCTTTCATTAAAACTGCGCTTGTATATAGTTTTTAAAATGTAGTACATATCTGTGTGTATCATTTAATATCTTTCACAGAATTTTTGTTTTGTGATGAGAACAATTTAAATCCTAGCACGTGCAGTGTTTTTAGCGTTATCGATGTGTTTAGATTTAAAAATAAAATACTCAGATTTAGAAAATATTTTTTGGGAAAAAGAATCATGATGAAAGTTCTAAAATAAGCATGACTAGACTAATTCTTTTCCAGAATTTGTAAGCGAATAGTCAGTGGAAGCTTTAGAATAAGCATAATAAAATCAGAAAAACAATAACGCATTTAGATCTAGATCTGAGAAAGGTATTTTGCAAACCTCCTTGATTCAAATAATTTTATGAATGTATTTGTAAAGGAAATGGCTAGCCTTTTTGTACTTAAAATGGGCAACATGTATTTGCCCAACTGTGCACATAATGGGTAAATCATCGATAACCTTAATCACTTTTGTTAGCTTTCTTTGTTCGATATTGCACACCAGCTGTGAAAAGGTAAATAATAATAGGAGCGAATATCGCATTTGGTAATATGTCAAGCACTCTTTGTCGCATTGGAATTATTTGCATTATGATTTAGTTTTTGGAAATTAAACAATATTTTCATAGTTCTTTCTTTTCTGAATTATATTTAATATATGATGCGTACTAAAATCAATTTTTAATTCATCTTGAATATAAAGAAATAATTAAATTAATGTTTTACAGCATTCAAAACTATTCCATTAAAATTATTTGAGTTTAAAAACTGTAAATGAGTAGGAAAATTATCATAAGTATTTGTGTTATGAACTTTTTTTGACTGGAGAAAAATTTAATTGTTCAAGTATTTTAAATGCTTAAAAATGTGAAACAGTGTAATATATACTAAGATAATAGATCTGAATTGTTTAATTTGTCATAAAAAAGCCCTTTCATAGATGACTGTTGGCTTTAAAAAAATCGAACCATCTAGTTTTAAATTTATTTGTTTGAAAATTTTGAAAATCATTCGATTAAGAAAAGTAATGAACATTAATTTTTCTTGACGATAAAGTACAAATATCATTGTAAATATTATACAATTTTTGCGAATATTTTTCAGGGTATATTTTTTACTTTAAATATATGTTGAAATAACCATAAAATATTCTACCTATTTGAAATTCAAATAAAATGTGTTATAAGGGAATTTAAATTCCACAAAAAACCTAGCCATTTCTTTTATTCAAAATGTATTATAGTTAGAGTTGCCAGATATATGGGACATATTATTTAAATTTAGAACTTTCTAATTTCTCTTTATATGTTTATAAACAAATTGCCTGTTGTATTTTAATATATATATACAAACTAGTATATGTTAGTAAAATTGATTATGCAAACATAGAATTTAAATTTTAAAACTATCAGAAAAGTAATAAACAATTGACAGTAATTAATTCAATATTTAATCCTCATGCTACTCTAAAATATTATTCATGTTATTGTGTTTGAAATGAGTAAGCAACTAGATTTTCAAATAAAATAAATTCACATATGTAATTTCATATTAAACTTTTGAACTTTTTAAAATATATTAATTGATATTAATGTATTATAATGAAAGCATGCCATATTTAAGCATGTCCAGTATACATATAATTCCTGGCAACTCTTAAATGTTTTATGTAAATAATTATGTAATCTTATAGATTAAGTCATAAGTGTATCGAAGTAAAAATAATATTTTACAAACGGTTATTAATTTGCAGAAAAATTCAACATAAAGGTTTTATAATGCAGATATATACATACAGCCGTGCCAAAAGGTTCTATATAGTGTTCACACACTAGTTTCTCTCAAACAAATCTTTTTTTTTTTAACCATTTCAGCTGACTCAAATCTTACTAACAAGTGATAATAGTGAAATAGCATTTTCTCGTAAATGTGTATCAATTATAATGTGTAACTGATGTTTGTTGCTAAAGAGAGAAACAAGAGTGTGAAAAAGTCATCCATGTCTTGCCAAAATAATAATAATAATAATCTGTTGTCAAAGTGACCTTTCTCGCGTTTTTAGTAATGGACCGCTATTTGTCCAAGGGCTTTTGTGATAAGTATTAGTAATGGTGTACTTTTTTCGCAATAGTCATGGCATACATTAATTAGTTTGCCACTTTATATATATTTGGCAGCATATTGTGCTTTATAAAAGTTACGCACCTGAGTGGTTGTGCCATTGTTATTATGTTTTAAATTCTCAGTTTTCTTGTTGTCTTGATCTCACTAAATGATAATATTATTGTAACAATATATTCATGGTTCACCCATTATGAAATTCTTCCTAATCATACACTCAATTATATTTCATTTACCATGATTGGCAAGAAAGCACAAGCTAAGCTGTTTAGTTGCAAGTCAAATTCTTAAAAATTTATTATATCATAATTCATAATCTGATGAACATAGGATATCAATAAATTTATTACGTTTTCCGAACGAATTATTATTTTCCAAACTAATTGATGTGTTTTGAACCCGTTTTGCATGTTAATTCCACCTCCCACTACCTTTCGGTGATCTTTGTTAACTTTTACTTCCTTGTAATGAATTTTAGAATTTAAAATAATTGATATCAAAATAACCCATTTGTAATTTATAAGCATTTACTTGCTTCTTTATTTCAATAATTTAGAATTCATGATTTTCTTTTACATGTCATTCGGCCACCTTGTTATAATACGACCCTCAAAAACGTAGTGGCGTAATGACGGAGAAATTTGGGTGCAAATGAGCAAAGCAATCCTGATTTATCTTAAGCAAGTTATTCATGATAAATTCTCATCACTTCAATGGAGTAATGGCGGTTTAAAATCCATCATCAATTCTATAAACCGGTCGCAACTGGTATGGCATTGAATGAAATGTTGGACATTAAACGTGTCTGAATTTCAGCCGTGTCATTTGGAATCAACACTCATTGAATGCGTCTGAGGAAGAAGAGACTTTGAGTATGTTTAATAAGGAAAAAGGATTTTACGGTTACTTCACCAAGGCATTCATAAAGGGATTGGAATGAAGTGAAATAGATGGGTGAATATAGAGTATTGTCACTACTCCACTGATGTGGCGTGGAGTGATCGTGAATGATTAACCTAAATGGATGAACGAAAAAAAAACCGGATTGAGTGGAATGCCACTACTCCATTGGTGAGGCGTGGAATATCATTGATCTAAACGGATGGACAAGAAAAGAGATTAGCTTGGAATGCCATGGCTCCATTGGCGTGCTATGTAATGATCATGAATGACCGGCTTTCAGGGACACAATGAAGACAAAATTATGCATTTTAATTCACTTTGCAAAGAGTGAAGAAATTGGCTTTATCTCTAATTCGATTTTTCATCCAACTGCTATAGAAAATACCCTATATAATCGAATCTCTACCATAAAAAAACATCTAATTCATTAAAAATGTATTTAAAAATTATTTTTCACAAAATTGTCATAACGTCGTTTCAAATGTTTAAATCAGTAAATTCATCATATGTTTTAGATTCAAATAACTACAATTTTACTTCTATGTTTAAAATTACCATATGAAAGAAAAATAAAAAGCTTATAATATTTTCCTCTTCAGTCATTCTTATCGCAATAAGAAGTTTCCTTGCCGGAATATATTGATTGATTGCCTTTTTTG
Source organism: Argiope aurantia (assembly GCA_026543865.1). Taxonomy (NCBI): domain Eukaryota; kingdom Metazoa; phylum Arthropoda; class Arachnida; order Araneae; family Araneidae; genus Argiope; species Argiope aurantia. Next base: position 693,960 of record JAPMOR010082004.1, read on the forward strand.
GAACCTAAATTATTCTAAAAGCCTCAGGAGACACTTGCTCATCCACTAAATAAAAGACGCCCAAATTTTCCCCCTGCCCTCTAAAACGATATTATATATCTTGTCTTTTTTTCTTCTTTTCATCTGTTAGATGATTCTGTGCGCATTAAAAATCCGATATTTCCTTCGAGGATAGCTATATTTGCACATTCAATCTTAATGTGAATCGATTTCGTTAAAAGATTAGGGTCAAACCAATAACCTTATTAAGCTCGGTTCTGCCAATTTCAGCCGAACTGTCATTAGAAGTCGATATATACGAACATATCAGTACTATAGCTTAAAAAAATGGGTTTTTTTTATCATATGAGAGTTACTTATGTTGATTATTTGATGTAATCAACAAGTGGTATTAGTCGATTAAAAAAAGCTTTCAAATTAATATATCAGGAACCATGCCATAGTAAATATAAGTTTTCAAAATAAATTCAAACAATTTTTTATACATGAAATATCGGGCAAAAATAAACCTTAATTTAAATTGCTTTATGTTAGATCTTTTCCGTATGTTAATACATTTATTGATATTTAAAGCTAACAGTTTTATTTTTAGAAGAAAGGGGGGAAAATCTTAAAAAGTAAAATAATAATGCTTTTTCTTGAAATATAATTTAGAACTCATTTCATATATAAAATTTTTTTTAAAAACCATTATTTAAAATACAGTTTATGCTAGCTTTTTTCTAACATTAAAAAAACAAAATAAAGTGCATAAAAGAAAAAAGAAAAAGATTAATAATGACTGTTAAAATGGATACTGGTCTTTCTTATTTTTGATAAAGAAAATTATGTTTGAGGACTGCTATCAAAGTCTCTTAGATATTGGTTATTTTTAGGACATTTAGTGCAAAATCTTAAAAAAAAAATTAAAAACACTTTAAGATGGTGAACTTTTTATCGTTTAAATGTATTTCTTTTGCATTTGTTTTACAGAAAAAGAGACAAATACTTTAAAAAATATGTCAACTATTAATTAAAGTCAATTATTTGCCTATCATCACTTAACAAGTAATATCATCTATTTTATTTTTCAAAATCTTACAAAAGGAAGAAAAAAAATTTTTTTTTTTTTTTCATAATCATTAACGTATATTGAGAATGTAATGTAACAAAGAGTTCTCAAACTGTGTGTCACGACAAGATATTGAATACATATTTTTTTTCCAAAATTAACAAAAATGTAATGTGTTCTTAAAATCTTCATCAATTCACGCATAAGAAATGTTTTTTTTTGGTAAAATTCTATTTATTAATAAACATTTTTCTCAAAATGTCTCATTTGGAATCATGAAAATTCTTTTGGAAAGAACATATGCATTGTCTTGGAAAAATTTAATGGGCCCAGAATGAAAGTGGGTGGATCACAATCTTTAAAAGTTGTAATATAATATACGTCATATATTGTCACTCCCTGTAATATAATATAAGTGATATAATGTCATATATTCCTCTTTTTTTATTTCTTTTTGTTTGTTATCTTTTTAATGCACCTTTAAATATTCGAACAAGTTCGTATATATATTTATATATTTCATTCATAAAATCTGTCTGAATAATGAAATAATTATCTAAACCATTTTCATCTTAATCCATTCTTAAAACAACTATTTTTGTAACAATTATTTTATTTATACACATGTATTATTATTCTTTTAATGTTAAATTCCTACTGCATCCTTTCAATGCATTTATTAAAGCTATCTAAAAAAACACTTTTTATTGAAAAAATTGCATTTATTATGCTCAAACTAATGATATTCTGTGCAAAGTTTTACTACTTTAAAGGAAAAATAAAATCACTCAGATTCTTATTTTCTTTCAAGGAACTGTGAATGTGTAAATTTTGTATAAATTTCAGATGTATATTTCAGACTGTATGTGAGAATCTTTTTTTGATCCATCATTTCAAGCCAAGAAAACTGCTTGTTACTGCGGCCATTAGCGCCAATTTTGCCTTTATTTTTCCGTCTGCGTGCGTCGCCTCGCCAAAGCTATTTTGTACGAACGCTTTTTATCAAGTGTGCCAATTTTTAATCGAGTGGCTTTATTTCGGTATAGCTTGTTGATTATATAGCCCTTGTAAAGTTGTTCTGTGTTACATCAATAAATATGAATTTGTGTCGTTGTCAATTATTTCTGTTGTCCCTTTTTTCAAACTTTATATTGCATTTGAAACATAAAATATTTATGATATTTTATTAAATATTTTATTTTAATTTGCTCTTTTTACTTTTTTGTATATGAAGTATGCTACAAAGAGAAAATATTGTGATCGTTAAAAATGTAGAACTTGAAATTTTGATAAAAGATTGAATATTTAATTGTCTGTACTTTCAAATATATGTGAAAGCGATAACTCGAAAAGACAATGACTCAAATGAATGAAATTTGGTGTGTGACCTTATGATTGCAATTGTAGTTATATGTCAAATTTTGTTTCAATCGAAAAAAAAACATCCAAAATATATATATTCAGTTTTCAGGTACTTATGTATTAAATGTATTCCAGCAAGTAATTGCTAAAATATGGGCAATAATTGCTTTCTAATAGGATCTTTCGTAACTATTTCTCTCCAAAGATACGTATTTAACACACAAGTATAAATTTTCTTTAATATACAGTACACTACCGAGTATCTGGTCTAATGTGGAGGAAGGACTGTCTGGATAACAAAAAAAACTGGATAAGCCCGAGTTTTATGGACTCATTTCTTTGCTTACCAATATAAGAAGACAAAGTTTTTATACCAAAACTCATAGTTACAATACATATTTTCTCACTTTTTATTGAGTTCTAAGCACTCAATTCATCTCAAGCCACGTAGAATGTGAACGCAGCCTCGGCACGGTGAAACATAGGAGCAGTTGTCGGTAACGTGTAGAGTTAAAATAGAAGGCTCTGTACTGGTAATTTATATCCTGCACTGCAAGATTTTATTAGAGAAAAAGTAAGTTAAATTAATTCAACATAAATAACATTTGAACATGTAAAACATGAACATTTTTAAACAAGAATTCTGCGCACTTCATTGTAGTATACTTAAAAAACATTAAGCATACCCCAAAAACAATTCACGAATCCTGTAAGCACTGTGCAGTTATAATCAGGAACAGCAGCAACAGTTGAGGTCCGTTACATACTGACAAAACAATGAACAAGAGCAGAATGCTACTCTTTCCTGTATTTTGCACGCCACACGTGGAAGGATCGTAGTAAACACCCGCTTTTAGTGCCTTGGTAATGTTGCCAATGCAGTGCCTTGCCTTCCTCAATTAATTACGATAAACTAGGCCGGATAGTTCCGAACTGGATATTCGGGTAGTGTACTATACTTCAGAATTTAAACTCTTATGTGTAAAAGACTTCAGCTCCCATGTCATCTTTGAAAATAAAAATCAGAATCTCATGGCTTTCGCTCGGCCTTGCCCAAGGTCGATAATTTTATACTGTGATCTTTTATTAGAGAATATTTAAAAAAAAAAAACTCTCACTTGGTTTTCCACCACTACCACCCCTTTCTTCTCCTTTTCCCCCTTGCATTGCGATTAACAAAATTATCCCAATTAAAAAAAATGTAAAACAGAAAAAAAAAATTGTAGTCTTCATTATTGGCGAATTTTAGTCCTCACCGGTACTAGACATTGTGTATATTACAAGCCACTTTTTTAACAAATTCAATTTTATAAAACATTTCAACACATTTTTAACTTCATCAACTTAACGCCTTATTTTAGGTTAATTTTAAATTTTAATAACTTCTTAAAAAGGCACTTTCGATTTATTTATAATAAATAAGTTATGTCACCGTTATCGCTAGTCGGGCAAGGGTAATGACTACAGAGCAACTACACTTGAACGCACTATTGTTTAAGCAGTTGCTCGGTGTTTGAAAACTCTGCAATAACTAAGTGAGTGCAATGAAACAGATAGGAACTTCATCAGTAAATTTTACAAGATGTTATTGTTCTAATATTTTAAAAAATATCAAAATAATTTATTTACTGATTTTTTTTATTTTAAAAATGTAATTATTTAATTATTAAACCAATAATATCTTTTTAATAGACGCTTGCATACATTTCCTCGCCCCAGCTACTCTAGACAGATGGCTAGGCTGACTAATCAAAAATCTGAAACTCCCTTCATCGATTTATCATTCCAAAAAGAACATTGTGTTAATTCTTATTCTTCATTCCTTTTAATTCCTAAATTTGCAACTAGATGACAGCAGTATAACAAAGACCCCAATGGTATTGATTCGTTATCCAAAATTTGTAGCTTTATTGATATTAAAATTCAGATGATTGCAATTCTACTTTTTTTTTCTGAATTTGTCAGTGAACTGGTACCAGCGTGGAAAAAACGTTTCACTGTATATGAATTCTTACAGAAACCACAGAAATGGTCTCCCTGAAAATTTCTCGTACACTCCCTAATAAAAATATTTTCCTCAATCCCTTTTTGCCGCTTAAAATTTGTGAACCTTGAACAAAAAAAATGAACACCACTAGCGCTCTGATTTTTATTTTCAGCCCAGCATTCGAACGTTTTGTGCTTCGTAGCATAGTGAAGAAAGTCACGAATGCGTTAAGCACACCTTTATTTCGGCGGATTAAAACTAAAATTTAATACAGAAATATAATCCTAGAAATAAAATCTCAGGCCGAATTTTGAACTGAGTTTTGACTTATCTAAATTATGTTTTTGAGTTATCACCTTTATATGCATGCAAAAATTCAAGACAGATAGATTAAAATGAATAAATTGCCAGATAGGCAGTCCTTTGGGAGATATTTAGTTAAAAATTTGGCAACAGTTTGCATTCTTAGCTGCTAAAACGTTATACGAAATTTCATTTATGTAAGTTGAGGCTATCTCATTTACATAGATGCGAAAGTACAGACCGACAAATGATCAACCTCTTATCGAATTTAATTTAAAATGAAATATGAATTTGTATTTTAGATGTTAAATCTGTGAACTAACTTTTATATATATAGCTTTTTACATTTTGTAGTTACTGAGTTCATCTGCATTAGGACAGGCAGAATTCCTCAGAATAGATCTCGTTCAAAATACAATAGAAATCTACAAATTTGATAAAAAGATCACACACTAAATTTCATCCATCTTATTCTAATCCTATTTGAGTAAATGCATTCATAAACAAACAAACATAATAACAAAAATGTTTTTTTTTTTTCGGATCCATTGCGGTCTGACAATAAAATGTGGAGATTCGTCAAAAATTCGAGTTCGAATTTTTTAGCGATTAATATACTTTCTCTTTGCACACTTCATACACAAGAAAGTGCAAAAAAGGGAACTACTCTTCATTTCAGGATTTTGAGACGACTACTGTCCGACGATTCTATCTCTTTAAGGGGAGAGATGCGGAAGGATGAGCGCATTTCCGGAATACTCCGTCATTCTTTGACCTTGATTTTTGCCCTATTGGATACTTTTTTTTGTTCATTTTTATCGCGTCGTTTCTGACTATTATTTTAAGTCATTCCGCGAGTTATCCTAGTTTACTTTATTGCTAAATGTAAACATCTCCTCCTTTCATCTTTCCTCACACCACTATTTTGGCGAATTAAATTCATCCTAACGCATGTGCAAAAACGCGGAGGGTTTTAGAATCTGTTAAAGCACTTCTTGGAAGAACAAAAATAAAGATCTGTTCGCGATTGATTCTGCAGCCAATCCATGATAAGCAACCAAATTATTAGCATATCCCAGAATTTATTTTTATTAGTAGTTAGTACTTGAAAAAAAAAAGATATGCTGACATCTTTGTTTTTGGATAGAAGAAATGAGCATCAAAACAGCCTCTTCTAAATGTTTTAAAGAACTGGGCTCTACAGATTTTAACAGTAAAAATACAGTCTTTAAAAGTTAAGGTACTAATTTATAATTACTCTGTAGAAGATAATACAGCTTTATGAACTAACTAGCCGCCTTTGGCGACCAGCTGGTTCGCCAATCTTAATTTCGTTTAAATTTTAATAATTAAATATTTTACGCAATTCCTACTTTAATAGATTCTTCATCAAAATATTTTAAAACTTCTAATTTTGATAGTCATATAATTCACTCATAATATTATAAAGGCCTTCAGTCATAACGTAATATGTATCTCTCTAATTTTCTGTTAGCTCCCGTAGAATTTATGCTTTAAATTAAAGTGGAAAGAATTAATCTGCAATTAATATAATAATAATTTTTTTATTGAAACAAAGCATTTTTTATATGATTACTGATAACAGAGTCACTGAGCGTTTAAACTTTATGGGCACTAAAGAATATCTTTCTTAATTTATGTAATATCTCAAGAATTTGTCAACAAAATTTTCACAGATTCATCATGACCAGATCAATTAATTAACAATGTTTAATTTTAAAGGCATCAAACACTAAGAAAATGAAATGAATCGTTTAAAATAATCGGTCGAAAACAGGTTTAAAAAAACTACTTAAAAAGCGATGTACTTAAAATTATAAGCATATACAAAAAATATATAACTAACATAAATGCAATTTAATTACAAAAGCATGCAACTAACCTAAAAATAATTTATATCAAGAATCATTCGTTGATAATATTGTCAGCAATCAGAACACAATGAGCATGCGTGAATTTTCAATGCCAGTTACGGTAATGCAAATGCGTGAATTTTTCTACGCCAGTTGGGGTAACGCTATGCAGATTAGACATTTTTAATTTCCTTTATTCTGTGTTATTTTAATTCAAAAGTACTTCAGAATGAATCTGAAAGATCGATTCATTAATAATGTTTAATTTTAAATGTATAAAACATTAAGAAAATACACAGAATCGGCCGAAAAATGTTAACCCTAGCCTCATTACTGTTAGGGGAAAAAACTGAAGCCTGTTGCTATTGGCGATATGCGAGGATCGAACTCGCAACCTTCTGGTTCGTAGCCGAGTAACATGACCACAAGACAAGAGAAATTTCTCTTGTCTCGTAGCTGTTATCTGGCTTATAAAGCGTCACCACAAGCCTTAATCATTTGGTGGTGGGGAAAATGGAAGATTTTTTGGCTGGAAAGTTAATTTTTAATAAATAATAAAAATTAATAATTAAAATTCTAATTAAAAATTCAAAAAAAGGGACCCCAGGTGCACATTCCCGACCTCTAAGGTATACATGTACCAAATTTGGTATCTGCAGGTCAAATGGCCCGGCCTGTAGAGCTCCAACACACACACACACATTGAGCTTTATTTATAAGTATAGATATAGATTAATAGATTTTGACAATAGCTGATTAGTCGGGATAAGTGCATTCATAGATTTTCAATACATTCTCTGAGGGCTCCCACAGTAGGACGTTTTTCAGTATTTGATAGGCATGTGATTAGTACTATTTATAGAAGTCTTACACCTATTCTGTTTATTGTGCTATGCACCAGGCATAGCACAATTAACAGAATTCGACCTCTATTAAAAGTTGAACTCTAATCTGAAACTACAAATGATTAATTCTCAACTAATCTAATAAACTGTTTGCTGAAAAAAATATACTCGTAAAACATTGAAAAAATAATAAATATAGCAATTGATCATAGGAGATTTTTATATAATATAAAATATATTTCGCAATTACTGTTAGAGAATAAAAAATTAAGTATATTGCAGTAAGAAAGCAAAAATCCCAAGCATAGAGAACAATGACTTATTAATGCAATATTTTTTATTCGTGCAATAATATTACTGAAATTAATATTAATGTTTAGATATGTTCAGGACTAGAAAAAAATTTCATTAGACATTATTTACTTTTGAATTTAAACTTTATCTATAATTACCACAGAGCAAAAAATATTACTTGGAAATTTTACAAAATTATAAATCTTTGAAAAAAGTCAAATCTTTATACTTTCGCCATCAACAATGAAAGAAAGATGTAGGATAAAGTATTTATGGTTACAATAGAAACAATTCAAATTTTTTTACAACTATAAAAAGTATTTTTGCAAAATAAACTTGAAACTACTTTTAAAAATTTGTACAAATTAAAGAAGAAAAATGCATGATAACTAAAATGCTATGATAGAAAAGGATAAGTTCTTTTTTCTTTTGTTTCGAATCTTAAAATTGTTTAAAAACAATTTTTATATTATAATATTTCTTAAAGTGATTAAAGAAAAACGATAATTTTCCGCTTAATTTATAGCCATTTAATTTTTTTAAAGTAGCTCTCCGAGATGTAGGAAATAAGATAAACTACTTCTGTACATTCTTACCCTTCGAAATATATATTGATCAAGTTCGATAGATTTAGGTCTGTAGAAGGCTAACACATATTTCCCTTTATTATTAGTAGAAATTAGTTAGTTATAATATTATACTTAGAGAAGCTACTTCTAAGATGCATAGTTGTGTTTCTGTAAAAGGCTATTAAACACTCCTTTTTTGTTGCCTTTTTTTACGCAAAAGATGTTTAGAAATATATCTAAAATATAAATTAGATTGATGCGATAGAAAATTTAAAAATGAAAATTTAAATTAAAAAGTGATATTGAGCTTGAAATTTTTAATTCAAAATTTTTGTTCAAAAACTTTTAAGTAAAAAAAAATCTAGCAGTTCATTGAAATCCTTATAAAGCATGCCTCAAGCAATTAAAAACTTATTTCCAAGTTTGAAAACTATAAATACGGCGAAAAAAAATCGACATGCCACAAACTTAAAAAAAACAAAAGTAGTAAAATTAATGGTTCTACTTAAAATGAGAATGTAAAAAAACTTTAAATGAAATGCATTGTTAAGTTTGAACAATATGCATCGCAGAAACAGTAAAAAAAAAACTTTTTGAAATGATATATCCAAAATCTCAAAATTTGAAATTCAAAAAAAGTTTAATTACAAATTTGATTCTTAAAATTTAATATTCAACTATAAATTAACCTTTCAAGGTGGAGAAGTTTTCGAAGTTTAAAAGTTTCGATTTAAAATTTATAAATTTTAATACAGACCGTTAATTATTAAGATACGATGCTTATTTTAATTCTTACAAAACAAGAATAGTTTTTTAAAAATTAAAAGAAAAAATGAAAATGAAATCTACGATTGCAAACTTCAAGTTCTCACAAAAAGCAGCTATGATGTCATAGTTCTACGTCAACCTTTTAAAAACGCATCTGCTGTGAAGGAAGCATACGTAATAATAATGCAATACTGGTAAAAGCAGGTAAAAAAATATATGCGATTAAAAGGTGACGATGAAAATTGCCATTTATTCTTTATTCATTGTCTACGCGATTTCGAGCTTCAAAAACCCCTAAACAAAATAGCATCATGTTCTCACATGATAAAAAAAATTTTTAATATATGGAAACTGCCAAAAAAAGATTTTCCGCTATAAATAATTTATTAAAATGGAATGATGTGAAAAGGCACGTTTCATGAAAATAGCGTATTCATTTATTTATATATATATAGCATTAATTCGCATACAGAGCTTGCTAGCCATCGATCATACCGAAAAAGTAAACAATCTGTTAGATAAACACGAACGCACCATTTTTCTCAGAAAGAGAGCCAACAAAGAAGCGTTCCACCTTTTCCTTGTTTCGAGAAGAAACAAAGTATTTCTTTTGTTATTATTCATCAATGGTGAAATCCTTGATAATAACAAAAGAAATAAACGAAACGAACAACGATGGAAAAAAAAATAATAATAATGCTCTCTATTACTACTATACGAAAAAGTAGAAAGTATTTTTTATAAAAAATTTATATTAGATCAAAATGAAGTCTTAAAAGAATGAGGCGTTAATATAGTACTCTTAATTAAATTAGAGTTTTAATCGCATTTTTAGTAAAATAGTCTCCTTTAACAACCAGCTAGCTTTTCGTTGAGAATATTGGTTATGTTTAATTTCAACTAAAGTTTTTATACCGATGCTGATATTCATAAAGCATATTTAAGCACTAAATAAGCGTTAAAACCGTATTTTAATGCCTTGCACCAGTTATGTTTATAATGTAGTTGTCATCGTAATCTATAATTGCATATTGTCTTTCGCGGAAATAAGATTTCATTGTCTTATTTCCCTTGTAAACTCTGCTGACAACAAGCAAACAACAGACAACAAAGAAAGAAAAGAAAATAAATGTGTGACAAATCGATAAAATGAGTTTTAACTTCATTTCAACAATGAAAACATGTTGAAATTTATGCAATAAAATACTATTTAAAAGTTATCAAGATTCAAAAAAAAATCATGACCTGTAAACTAATATCATTAAAGCGACATTAATATTAAATACATTTTAAATTTTAAAATAGTGTAAAAATTATTTTTATGCAATAGTATTTTCAAAAAATATCTGTAATAAGCATCCAAAATTCCGTTTAATTTTTATTAATAATTTTTTTTAAATTTTTCCTGGTGCAACCCTTTTTACCTTCCAAGGTTTTTTCATGTTAAATCTGTATTAAATGGTCTGGCTTGTACAGCACCAACAGACACATACAAATTCTTCTTTATTGTTATTAAAGGTGTCAAATTTTTAAATAAATGTTAAAGAATATTTTCTCTTATGATATCCATGCTGACATAATTGCATCACATTAATTCCTTGCTCATTATAGGCAGATTCCTCACCTATAGCTGCAAAGCTACCTATTGCAATGATTCTCAAGCCATAATTTTAGAAATATTTTCTACAGATTTTCATCGATCATGAGCAATTTTTGTAGTAAGTTTTTTATAGCTACAATGGACCCTATTCAAAGGTCATCATACTCAGATGACGGAAGATAGCCAAATTATCAGAGTTTTCGGAAATTTTTCACCTGTGCTACCATTATATCGTGTACAATTTTTGCGCCATTATCTTTGAGCCATTCTATATATACGATGAAAATTAATAATAGAAGATTTTAAAGTTAAAAAGTAGAATTACTAGAATGAAAGCATTTGAAAAAAATTTTATAAGCTTGGTGACTTTCATGGGAGGCATTTGAAATGGAACATTCGAGTTAATCGGTTTGATGGAAGTCCAGGATAAAAATAATTACTTATAACGTGGAAATTTCTGTCGATCTAAGCAGTTAAGGCAGTAAAAGTTTTTCTTTATCATTTGTATTTTTAATATTGGTAATATTCATTATAATAATTTAAAAATTTACTACAAACATCATCAATGTAATTAGTCTTATGATATGTATATCTTCTCACTTTCTGAGATGATATATTTATGCTTATGCACATACTGGTAGATAAATAAATCTTAAACAAATTAACTAAAGAGCTTTTTTGCAAATTAAATATAGATAACAATACAAATTAATTCTGTAACATTAGATTGATGTAGATAACTTCATATTTTTAATAAATGACAATACTTGGGCAAAAGAATAAATAGAAATTTGTAACAAATGAAATTGTTTTTGTTTACATTATTTCGTTATTTATTTGAAACTGAAAATTATCATACAGACACGTTCAAACTATGTACATTATAAAATCTTAAATAGTTGGCATACCATATGCCACACTGTCATTTTTAATTTCAATGCAAAGAATAACTCATATATTTCAAGAAATTCTAATAAATGAGAATGCCTAATATCCTACATCGCCATGTTATTTTGTATTAACAAATAATAATCACACAACTTTTTTAAATCGATATTCAGTTAATACGAACTACAATAAGCAGATGAATCATGATTAAAAAAGATTCATCTACAGTAATTGATTTGAAGCATCATGCAAAATGTAAATAACATCAACAAGAACAAAGTCATGGGCGCCTTTAGAGATTGAAATTCATTGAAATAATTAAAAACATCTGCAAATGAAATGAAACTGAAATTTTTTTATAAAAAAAATAATAGCTATTTTATTTACTATAAAAAAATCAATTTCTGCATTCCAAAACAACTTCACTATGACAAAAAATTCTAAAGTAGATTACATTTTATCTGAATGCATTTTTATTTTTTAAATAATCGTTTGTGTTCTGATAGGGAAAAATATTTCCTTTTTTTCAGAGTTGATAAGTAAAAATGTAAAATGTTTCACTTAAGCGAGAAAAATATTCAAATACTATATTTGAGAATGCGAAAACATACCGAACTACAGCTCATAAACTAGCATCATTACGAGAAAAACAATGAATTTCTAAAAAATAATTATAAATCGAAAATAGCAGAGAAATAAGATCTTACAATGAAATTTTTTGCCTAAATAATTCGATAAAACAATTTAAAAAGTATTTTCAAATGGTATTTCATTCATTAAAAAATGGTGGACCGATTATTGTTATGAGTAAAAATTAGTTTTCTTTGCTTCTTATTCAAAATTTGCTTTTATAGGTGATAATCATAAAATAAAAAAGACTTCCTAATAAAAAAATAGTCATAAGTAAATTTTTACTTTTCGAGAAAATAATTATTTACTGTAATTTATTTATATGCTGATTTTACATACCAGAGAACTTTCTTGATCTTCCAACAGATAATGTTTTTTGAACTGTCGAGACCAAATTGGGCATAAGATCCATTGCTTATAAGTTAAGAACTGAAAAGAAAATTACAACCCGACTATTTTTTGACTATTCGAACTTCGACTATTTTCAGCATGAAATGTATTGCCACAATAAAAAAAAAATCGTCTTCACTTATTTCCTTTTCTTACTACTAAATTGTTTGAATGCACATGATTAGCTGGAAGAAAACTAATTATATAAAAATGAAGAAGCAAACGATTTATTGGCAACATTATATAAAAATGAACATCTTTAGAAAATTTCAGAAGCTGCATGTGATTTAATTGTTTTGAATGTATTTTAATATAGAATTTTAATATTGAATATATTTAATCTTAGAAGCGAAAGCGTGAGTATGATTACTTAGTCATTATTTACTTTTAAAATAAATCATATATGTAGGATGGAAGCCTAGCTACCATCTGAGTTCCAAGGCAAATGAAATAGTCAAGTTGTGCATTTCATAATTTAATGGAAGACAAACAAACATAAAGACGGCACGACATAAAATTAAGAAGGAAAGAATTAAAGAGTTAGAAGGGCGGTTGCTGCCCATTTACATCAAGTTAGTTAACATCGCAGACATTCAGTTACGCCACACACAAAACACCAAGTCCAATGTTTCACTTTCGCTCGCTCAAGCTCATGTCCGTGTGACGTCAGCTGGTGGATAGAAGATAGATGCAGTGCCACCTGGTGGTCCGCGGAACAAGGATACCACATATATTTTTTCCTAAATTAACCTCGCAAAAATATTCATCATTAATATTTTCTAAATTATTTTGCTATCTAGAAAAAAAGTGCTTAATATGCTTATGAGTTCTAGAGTGGTCAATTAATTTATTAAACGCAAATTAATCACTTTGCCAAGGCTTAAAATAGACTACTGCTTATACTTTGTAATATTTATTATTAGTAGAATAATTTACTGCATAATTTTGTAAATTTTATACAATAAATATAAATCTTGTAATTTAAATATATGCATTTGTTTCTATTAGAATTAATAATTATAATTGAAATTTTCAAAAGTGCAATAGTTAAGATCCAAAAGCAGATAAGAAGAGCAGACGATATTTTCCCATCAATATAATTGAACAATAAAACGATAAATTCTTAATTTGTTTTATCATAAATCATCTCTGCATTTAATTAAAAGAAAAATAATTGCAAACGAAAATCAATTTCTTCTTACATTTTTTTAAATCTAGGCGATACACTTTTAATTCCTTCCGGCTGATACACTACTGTGGCATTTGCTTAAGAATTTCAAAGCTTTTCAATAATGAATTTTAAACTTTGAAGCAAACCTATTTGTATTTCATGTTTATGTTATTTGTTACTATAATATTATTAATTCTGTATTAAATGCTGCATCATGTAATAACAGAAAATGCCTTATGGAGGGCAATATTTCATATCCAATGTGCAATTTTCATTATTTTTGTGTAGGATTGAATGGAATTTGTAAATATTAACTTACACGAAAAGGAATCTACTTTTGCCTTCCATCCTGCCAAGGAAATTTTATTTAAAATATCTGCTTCGTACTCAATATTTCTGATAAAAATTATTTTTTTATTCTTTTAATGAACAAGTAAAAGCAAAATTTAAAAACTTCTTAATATTGTGAGTATTATGATTTTTTTATTTTAAATGTTTTTTGCTTTTATTTATGTTTATGCTTTATGCTTATGTTTATGTTTTATGCTTATATTTATGCTTATGCTTGTTTAATGGTTTTTAATCTTTAATATATTCCATAATTCATTAATATAAATATTATAAGATATTTATCGAATTCTTTACCTTTTCGCCCCCAGATGGCGCTTGTTTTATGGAAATGTATGTTATGAAAATATTTAAATTGATGTTTTGATTATGAATGCACATTCGAACAAATATTCAGATATATAATATTATAATCATATATAAATCAATATATCAGATAATATATATAAATCAATATATCAGATATATAATATCAGATAATATATATAAATCAATATATCAGATATATAATATCAGATAATATATATAACCAGATACAAGAGATGATTGAAAAATGGATTATAAAATCCAATATTTATAAATATGAGCAAATCAAGTTAAAAAAAACTATAAAAAAACATGATAAATATATATTATTGAGAATATTTATTAAAACAAAATAAAAGATAATATATAGAAATATAATAAGAAAAATAGCACTATTTTCCACCATTTGTATTGAGCTTTTTAATGCGATTTATATAAAGAACATTTTTTTAGAAATGAAGAATATGCCCAACACTAATTCATGTAACCCCAGGTATGAAATATATTTTAGTATTCCATTTTAAAACAATTTCTTTCCTCTTGATTATTTTTGAGTGAGTTCTCAACGAATAAGACTTTAAGAAGGCCTTAGTAGATATGAGCGCATTACGAGTTTTCAAATTTAATCGATCTTAATGTTTAGAGAAGAATTACAAGTTCCAACAAAATTAATATCCGCTGCGCATTAGTTCTGTTTCTTTCTTTCAATTTATTCTTGGACTAAACTGAATTAATTTTGTGCTTTGAAATGCTTTTTTAGAATATTCCTATCATGGGTAAAATTTTAGAGTTTTTTTACAGACCATGAAATAAGAATAAATGTGAGCATTTTTGATAAATCGGAAACTAACTTATTCGAATTATTGTAAATAGGCTCGTGTTATTCTATTATTTCCCAATGAAAATAATTTTAATCAAATATATCCAAAACCAAATATTGTTTCAGAAATTAAAATATTTTTTAAATCGATTTTATTTTAAAAAATAATATCTTCAGATTTAGTTAATGTAGTTACAATTGTGCCAATGTTTAAAGTTGATGTTTTCTGTATCATTATTTCTAATTTTTATATAAAACTAACTAATGCACAAAGCATCGCTAGGTGAGGAATTATTTTCATGCGACTAATGAATACTAATTAAATTTACTAATGACATATTGATTTAAATAATTATTACAGAACTTTTATTAAAACATTGCTTATACTTCAGAATTTATCAGTGTACTGTGAAATATATAAAAAAAAATATTTATGAGGAATCTAAACATCATTGTGAATAAAAGCTTTAAAAAAATTTTATATAAAAATTTTTTTAAACAAAATATTGAAAAATGCAAAATCTTATCATCTGCAACTATCTTTCTACAGTCTGCAACTTTATTTTTAATTAAAAAAGAGAAAAATTGTTATACTAAAAATTTAATATCTCATAGCTTCTAGAAAAATTAGACTACTCCAAGTGATTTCTAAAAATCACAGAAAGTTTATTTCTTTAATGGGCTATTTATAATTATAAACCAACTTCATTTGCAAAATTCTTGATTAAGAATGATAAAACGGAACAGTGTGGATGTATTGACAGCAGTCTCCCTGGCGTCAGCATCGTTTGTGTTTAGAGTTAGAATATATTTTTAGCAGCTGCATGACCGAATAGAAAAAACTTCTGAAATTTTAAACTTGATTTATTTCACTACAGGAGGCATATTATGTAAAAAGAAGAAGCGACAAGATACGTCAATCTACATCGCGACACAAGAGCAAAAAAAGACGATATTTTCCCTCAGTAATTTTACGATGATATTTTGATAGGGATTTCTTTGACACGTTTCATTTTAGGCAAGAGAATTTTAATGCCTCTAAAAAAAAATGGTAAGCATTAAGGATTATCATTCCTTCACTCGAAACGTGAGAACCTGCTGAAATAGGCAGTTTTATAGAGTACATGTAGAATCAACTAAATAAAAAGTGGAATTAAATCAAGAAATAAGAAAACATTTTAGAATGGTTAATATCGGCAAAATAAGATAAAAATTAGGAATTAATTAGGATTTAAATTAGATTAAA
>JAPMOR010082004.1:720411-740219 GCA_026543865.1 Argiope aurantia
CCCCCCATAAATAATCAAAATATTATTTCTTTATTAATAATTCGATCATAACAATTAAATAAATAATTGTACCAAATTTCATGACGTTAGAGCTTTATGCGCTCGTCTAATTAATCTATTCAATTAATTTTAATTTTTCCTTTAAACTTACAAACTAAAATTGCTATTCCAAATTATGATGTGGAGGTACAGGCAACCACTTTGTCACACCACGGAACTCCAGAACATCATGAAGTTGCCGTTGATTAATTTTAAAAAATAGCTGATTTTTGTATGGAATAATCTTTACAAAAAAATACGTGACAGCCATTGAGAATATATAACTATTGTGAATGCACATTTTTTAAACTAAAAATAAATATTTAAAATGAATAAAAAATTTAACAATTTTTTTATATATGAAGTGAACGTTTTTTCCATTATATACAATGAAAACAAAACGGTGTCTTAAACACCATTTTGTTGAGCTTATAAAATGTTTTAATCGCCATTTGATAAAGCATATAAATTTTTTTATGAAAAAGGAATCATGCACTGAAGTTTGACGCAAAAATTTAAAACACATTTTTAACAAAACCTGCAAACATTTCATCCTTCGTAGACAAAATGCATTACAAAGATATCAGTGTTTTCAAATTCATTGTTAATTGAAAATAGCTGAAATGTGCATTTACAGAAAATTTTAAACCATTCAATGCAATTCAAAGCATCACAAAATTGCATAGTAGAACAAAATGGAAATCGCATTGTTTAAAATACTTTCCCCAGTTTAGCAGAAACGGAAATTTTATATTTTGCTGAATAGTTGATTTTATAAACATATATAAGCAGACAAATTCTACATAAAATTATGAAGAGGGGGGGACTGATTAAATAAGCTTATGATATAAGGTTGTTGAATGAATATACTCTGAAGATACTTTTATTAAAGTCTCTGTAAATTTTCAAGTGTATTTTCATTAAATTCTCGCTAAGCAATAAAAAGAAGTGAATCAATGATTGCTCACGAAACATACATCAAATGAACCGCCCCATTTTCATTTTGGAATCCATGGTGCGTTTTTCAATTACGTTTTTTATATTACTATGAGATCGCCCGAGTTGTTATCGCTGGATATTAGTAAAATGGTACAAATTTTTATTCAGTGATAGTCCACAAAGGTGATGCGTAGCAGGTCTTTCCACACATTAAGTCAATGTGGGACTCATTATCGTCTCTCTTCGCTATTTCATGTGGTTTAAAATAAATTAAAGGAGTCTATTTATTCAAGAAGCAAGAGTGGGCAAAAATACACGATTAATTATTGGCTATTATAACCACGCCGATTATTATTCCATATTTAAAAATATGATGTAAACATTACGGATACAAGTGTGTATGTGTAATTCAATCACTAATTATACGACAAAAACAATTATGCAAAAAATAGCAAACAATTTTTGTTCATATTTATTCAAAATATTTAAGAAATTTCTAATATATGCTTTATTCTGTTAGATGAAGTTAAGTGAAAAACTATTAGTTAAACGTATGCGTAATTTAGATTAGCAAATAAAATTATTCTAAACTATTCGGTTTCTTAAAATCGTTCATTGTCTTAATTACAGTTTTTTTTAAAATTATTCTAAAGATTAAAGGCTGTAGACATATTTATCTGCTTATTTTTGCAGTGTGACTATATTGAAAAAAAGAAATAGACTTATTAATTTTTTAATAAATATTCCACATTTTATTATTTTTGTATTGTTTGACATTCTAAAAAAATCATCATTAAAAAAAAAGGAAAAACTTTTCTATTTCTAAACGAACTCTAAAATTTGTTATCTATTCTATTACTTACAACCTGAAGAAATCGGCGCTGTTCTTAAAGTGAAGTCATCAGTGCATTCGCCCCTTGTGAACTTAAATTTTCACTTTCAAATAAACTTTGGCTTAAACAGGGATAAAGAACATCGAAAATGCATAAAAAAATGCTTCGAAGGATAATGAAGTGCACTTCAAATTATCTTTTCTGAAACTTAACTTATCTTCATTATACAAATTTTAATTATAGAGGTCCTTTGCACAATTTTTACACAGAATGATATCGGGATCATTAAATTAATGCCTAAAATATAAAGATTATTTTTAATATTCTATTTGATATTTTTAATGGACTATTAGTTTATATCATAATTTCCATAATAGAAGGGCTTTTTGTAAAATTCCCAAGAGTATTGATTTCCATTCCTCTTTTATTATTTTCCAAGGTCCATCAATCGTGGTGAGTCTCCGCTTAGAAAGAGCTCTTTTCAACAATCCAAAAGAACAATAGAACATAGACAAAACATCAGGGGATTTTTGAAGGAATACGTTGTAAAGATATGTAAACAATATTTGAATTAGACTTCATTTTTTCAAGGAATGCAATAGCACTTTTCGAAGTATGTCTTGCAGCTTTGTCTTACTGAAGTCAATGAGATGAAGAATAAAAAAAGGAATTCTAACGAACGTAAAACCTTCTTTCGAGAGTATATAGAGTTAATTTTAATATTTTTAATTAACAAGTTATTGTTCTCAAGCGCAAAGGTTTTTTACAAACCTTTTTACCATTTTTTTTTCAGTTAAATGTTCGATTTACTAAAATTAGCTCAGACTTCCACAATGAAAGCATAAACGAAGCATCGATTAAATGCAAAATTACCTTAGGAAATCCGGGTGCAATATAATTATTTTAATAAAAATAATTAATATACCAAAATTTTTTAAACGGAGTAGAAAGTATAATTTTTTTTTCTAGCCCCATATAAATTCATAAAACCATTAAAATCGTCATAACCTAAAACCACAATTTCTTTTTTCCTGAAAAATTGTTGTTATGAATTATAAAAATTTATACTCACAAATTATGAAATATGAACTTTTGAAATTGTGGTTGAGAATTTTTAATATTTAAAATCACTGTATAGGATTTAGGAATCTGTAAAAAGTTATGAATTTATATGAAACTAGGAGAAATTTTTGCTGTTATATATTATATTATTTTATATTTTTATATAATATCTTATATTTTTTAGTCCGTTTTAAATTTTTTAATTTACATAATTATTTTCTGCTTTTTAATCTTCTGAGTATGAAATTTTGCAGTCGATTTTAAACTAACTGCCCAATGAACTGCAACCAGTATGAGCTGAAGAAACAAGTAAGCGAGTTATATTGCATTATAATTCAGTTTATAACTATATTTAAAGTCCCAAGTCTCTACTCATCGGGAAGTTAGTTTAAAATCGATTGAAAATTTGTACTGCGCAGACAAGTACATAGATAAGAAAGCGAATAAATAAATAATAATAATATAGCGAGTACCGAAGCCACTGTGTTTTGGCTTTAGTTACAGATAGATTTTATATATTTATACATCTTTTAATTAATTTTTTTATTATTATTTGATTATGATTAATAAAAACTTACGGAAATAAAAATTACATTTTAAGCATAAAATAACAAATACATAGTTATTTATTTACATCAAAATATCCGTTTAGGTTATTCAGTAATATTTTGAAAATTATAATTTCGCACTTGTATAAACTAACTAAAATATTCTTAGGCATTTGCACAATTCTCAGTGTTCTATTCAGTTGATGATTATGCCATGTACAGCAAAAAGATTTATAAACTTTCAAGATTTTTAAACAAGTTTCAGAATGTTATCTTTATTTATATATCATAAATAATTAGATGAATTTTTTCGAAGGAACGCACTTCAAAATACTGCATTCACGTGAATAATTTATTCCCTGCGAATAATGAAGTCATCATTGCTGTTTAGTTGTTACACAACTTCTTAACACAGCAAATATAACTAATGACACCTAAAAACAATGAAATCTGCAGTTTTCGCATCCAAAATCTAGCATATTTTACGAATGCGGTCGAGGTCAACACGATTTGTTTGCATTTCGTTAGAAGAAGGATATTCTAGCTTCACGAGCAACCTACTAATTTTATCTTCTCCCAAGCAGAATTTCTCATGGAAAAATTCGATATAGCATTTCGTAACCTCGGTCTCTTCGAACAACTGATGAAGTAATATGGCTAACAGAAGTTGGTATAGGAAAAATAAGTTGTTTTGTTTCTATTTCAGCGAATAAGAAAGATAAAGCTATGTCTGTGTATGAGTATTGGCTCTCTTTAGGGACACCTTTTCAGCCCAATAGTTTATTAAATTCGATACATTTAGATTTTGGAAAGTTGAAATGCGCACTTCGTAGAGATTTTTATTTTTCGAAATGTTAATCAGAATTTTAATTAATTAAAAATTAAGCTAAATTTTACCATTATCCTACGTTAACTTCCTAAAATATTACAGCACAAAAATAATTTTCATACCATCTTAATATTCGAAAAATTATCCTTCCAATAATATCAATTTTTTGCTATATTTTCTTTCTCCCCCCCCCCAGCCCAATTTTTAAATAATTTTAAAAAATATTTCAAGATAAGGTATTTTAACTTATTACCTTTTATTATTAAAATGAAACTCTAAATCATTTTCATTGTTGCTATTTCCATTTCAATTCATTGTTTCACTATGCATTGTTCGGTTCTATTTTTTCTTTCACTATTAATGATCAAAATATCAAGATTAAAATACTTTACCTATATCAAAATACATAAATGGAATTTTTAACAACCATTATTCCCGATGATCAAATGGTAGTCAAAGGTAGCTCGTTAGAATAATTAACACTAGATATATGGAGTAAAGTAATTTGAATTGATATTTTATTGCTATTTTAAAAATATAGCAATAAACTAAACGAATCGATGTCTATTAATAATTAATTTGTGTATGTCTGTCTATTTGCATGCGTGTTGGCGTTCTGTGACCAGATCATTTGATTGACAGCTACCAAATTTGGTACATATATATATATACTGAAAGGTGAGAATGTGCATTTCGGTGTTATTTTTTTTAATTTAATTAGAATGCTAATTAATTAGAAATTAAGCTGAATTTTGAAATTTTCCTTGATAATCTTCGAAAATATTACAGAACAAAAATAAATTTACACTAGTCCAAAATTTAAAAAATTGTCTTTTTAATTATGACAGCTAAATAATCATGCAAATATTTTAATGAATTTTCTCAATTTAATATTTTTTGCCGAATTTCTATAAATAGATTATATATTTGCTCTGAAATTAAAATCGTTTTCGCTGTTTCATCAAATGTTTAACAGCACGAGTTTCTCCAATTACTGAAAATTAAAAAATAAGAATTTTATTTAAGATCTGTGTAGTTTATGAGACGTATAAAAAGGTGAAATTACCATATCGTAAAATTTAGAAAATAAATGAAAAATACATTTACATTTTTAATAGTGTTATGACGATAGGACTGGTCTCCATTAGAAAGGTTCATTTGCGTAATAAACAGATGATCTATAAGACATGATTAGACGACTGCCTCGAAGAGAGCTTCACTTAAATCCGAATTTTTTGGATGAGGAATACTTATTTTTAATGTTATAAATGAAGTTTACTTATTAAATGATTATTCTAATCCGCCATTTTAAGTACGTGAAATTTGTGTCTTGCATGAAGCATATAATTTTTTTTAAAACACTGACGTATGGCCTTCATAATCTTCACCATTTGTTTAATTTGTAATTTCTTACAAGATTTATCATTGCTATTTAGTTGAATAGTGTAAGATATATGAACATTTTTGCTAAATGCACTAAAAGTGCTATCAAAAGTAAATTTCAATAACAGAGTTTGTATATAAAATATATGATTTTATATGTTTTTTCTATAAAGGCTTTTCATAATAATTTAATTAAATTACATTAATTTTTTCATAAAAAATTGCAGAAATGAATGAATTTGATGTAAGAGTTAAATTCATTTTCAATAAAAGTAAGCAGATGTTCGATAGTTCAATAACCATAAATCTGATATTTAAAAAAAAAGGCTAAAATTTTTTTTTAAATATAACTTTAAAAAAAAAAGGGAACGGTGAAACTAGTCATGAAAGAAAATGGAATTGGTGTTTCATTTTCAAAATATGAGTTTTAAAAAATAAATTTATCAGCACAACTAGCTGAACTAGGCCACGCATTGCTGTGACTCAATCTGATTAAATGGAAAAGAATGAAAAGAGAATGCGCATGCTTCTAATATGTTTCATTTCCTAATGCTTGTGGGTATATAAAATTTCTTTTTGCCCCATTGTCTCTGTATATAAATAGATTGTCTTGTTTGCCAACTCAATATATAATTGTTCATATGTATGTTCACATGTCAACATATAATGAGCCATTTGAGAAGCAAAAGCTTTGTTGATGGTGAATAAACAAGGAACCCAATCGAATTGGAAATTGCAATATCTTAAATTGAAATGGAATATCTATTGGAATCATAGGAATGCGAGGAATGGGCATCTTCACCTCATAATTCTCCCATAACTCAGTTGGAGATGAAGAGCAGACGATCAATATGACTGCAAACAATGCATGAAGTTGAATTGGATGTGACGTGTTACATGCGTCATTAATGCAGACATTTTACTGTCAATCGTCCGCCAATAAATTTAGAATGTAATATACATTGCGGAAAGAGGTATGAGTAAAGCCTTCTCAGTTTCTGAAGATATCGGACCGGGCACATTTACTAATAATATAAGAAGAAAGAGGCATTCATCATGATTGAAATGCGCAATATACAGTCTGCCTATCGTAGATTTTAAATATGCGAAGTTGTTCCGTTAACTCGCTCTCCTCCTTTGCGTCATTCAAATCATTTTTTATTCGCATTCCATGTAGGCTCTATAGCAAAGCTTTGAAATAAGCATTTACGTTTTTATTTATATAGATTTTACTATTGCATAATAATTGCTATTTTTTAAGCTTCCTTAAATATTAAAGTTTGATTAACTAATTCAAATACAGATTAATGAATACAGCTCAATTCTAACGCAATGAGAAATGAAATATTTCAATCCACTCCAACAAATCTATCCGGGAGGTCATTTCACGATAGAATTTGAATTTAAATGAAAATCAATCAGCAGAGCTCAATTCCACCGCCTGTAGCTCTGAAAAATAAGAAAAGCAGTAAAAAAAATGCGAAACAATGAAAACGAGAAATACTCAAAAAATGAACGCTATGGGAAATGACACAGCTCAATTCCAACGCAATCTCATAAGAAATAACTAAATCAAAATGAAAATAATTCGAGATCTATGAAAATCAGTTAACAAGTGGAAACATTTAAATAGAATCATAAAATATTTAGTATAGCGTGTGTTGCCTTCACGTCCAACAGATGGCGCTGTTTTTTAAAACATGTTTTCACCTGCCACAGTTGTGAAAGCTATTTAATATATTCGAAAACAAACACGCGCGTATTCAAATGCGACGTTGCGTCAAAATTTTATTGCAAATGATGACGAACTTTCAGGAATTTAAAATTTTAAACAAATGAACAATTACATTTTTTTTATTTATATAGTTAAAATGAAATGCTTCAAATAGATAATCGGGAAAGATTTATTATATCCATCCTTTTACAAATATTTTTTAAAAAATGAAAAATATGCTTGAAAGAATACAAATTCTAGTAAAAACAAACTATAGACTCGAAAAAAAAGTTTCTTTTTTTTATTTTTATTGTTTTCTACTACTTTTTTAGAATATATTTTTTTCAAGCGGAAGAAAAAATTTAAAGGAAATGCTCCTTAAACTTATAGATTTTAAATAGTAGTAGGAAAGCACTAAATTCCGTTTATTACAATTCTATACAAATTCTATACAAGGTTAAGTATCGATTTAAAGAAAATTTACGAATAGAACACATATATAGTTTATCTCATAAAACTGTTCTATGCCGTCACCTTTAAACAATTTTCTTACATCTTCTAATTAGAATACATTTGTTTTTAGTTCATCTCTAATATTAAATTTAAAAGATATTTAACGCGATTTTTAATTTCTCGTATACACAGAAAATACAAAGAAAAAACACAGTAATCATTAAAATATTTGAATTTAAATGAATCTCCATGTGTCAGACGTCCAGGAGACAAAAAACACATTTTTCGAACTATGCTTGTCCATCTGTGAAGACAATTCAAATAAGCTTCGATGTAGACGAATGAAATTTGGTATGTCATCATATATACTATATTTGTAGATTTCTATCAGATTTTGAATGAAATGATATCCACAAAATATAAAAATCTAGGTGGAAAAAATTTGGTTCACAGTTTTAGCATCTCAAGTGTAAAACCTAATTAATTTCTTAATCAAGTCCGTCAAACAGTTAACCGATTCAAAAATGTAACGATAGAAAAATAAAATTTGGTATGTGATTTTATAACTAAAATTATAGTTGTATGACAAATTCTGGTTTCACTTGACAGAACAAAAGGCATCCGAAATGTATATTTCAGTATATTTATTAGGCGATATTCGGTATTACCAATTCCACAGGTTTCTTTTAAATAATTGTTATTAATGACTTAGTCACTGCTGTCGTCATCAAAACTTTTATAATCGTCCAAAATGAGTATTCAGTTTTCTTCATTGCATTAAGAGGCCAAAAAAAAAAAAAAAAAAAAAAATGTGCCAAGTTGTATTTGTAAATCAGAAAGTCGAGAGGAAAACTTTCGCTGATAAACTTCACAATTCATATTATTCGTTCGATTTTAGCCTTGTTTGATACTTGTTGATACTTATGGCTCCCAGTTTACTTGCAATTTTCAAATTACTCGAAACTCCATTTTACATCAGATGTTAAGATTTCACCAAGAATGCTACATTCGTTGGTGTTTTAGCGCAGGCGACTTTAGTTAGCGATGCTTTTAATTTTTTGGCGATTTATCAAGAGGGTCGAAAATATCAAAAAGTATTCCTTTTTTTAATAATATGTATAGACATACTTGCACAAAAATAGAAGTTAGTAATCACAGCTATCAGTAGAACAATTATAAAAGTAACTTCATCCATTTACTTTTAAAATCATGACTCTAAATATAAATCAGCGGTTCATTATTAATAAGGCATTATTTGCTAAAATAAGTCAAGTGCACATTGCACAAAAGCATTCATAAGGCAACATTTAGGAGCTGCTATAGGAGGATTCATTTAATACTAGCAGCCTTTGCCGACTAACTGATTTGCCAGAAATATTGGTTGACTTTAATCTGAATTAAATTTCTTATACATAACTAAATGTTTATGATTTTTTTTCAACAAAATAATTTTAAGGATCAAACAGTGATTAACATTAAATTATAGTATTTCAATAACCTTGGACCTATTCCAGTAATTGTATATATAAACATTCCTTATGGAGTATGAAGTCCAGTGACAGCATCGTGTCATTAAAAACATCATTTTCTGAACAATCTAACTTTTTAACTCTATGCTACATTTCACAACAAATAAGCTTCCTTCTTTATCCACCATGTATTTTGGGCAGATACCATAATGGCATCTTTTTTCAGCTTTCATCAATGGAAAAAAATTATTCAATTAAATATTTAATAAACAATGAAAACTAATTTTTTTCCAACAATAAAATGTTAAATTGTCCAAATTATGCAAAAAATAACTGCATAACATGGTATGATAAAAAAAAATTATTTTAAAACAACGCCAAAATTATTATTGAAGGTTATCGTTGAAAATGTCAAAATTACGCCTAATTTTCAATTTTAAAAAAGCCACTCAAAGATACATATTCCAACTCTCCAAAGTTTATTTGTGTCAAACTTGATGGCTCTAAATCAAACTGTTTGGCCTGAAGAGTACCACAAAAACACAAATATTCATTCATTCTTTCTAATTAATAATAGTGATACCTTTTAAAACCAAAGTAAAACTTTATTAATCTATAAAAATAGCAAGTGGTTCTATATCAGATAAAATCAACATACAGTCATTTTCTTTCATTAAACCTTTTAAAACAAAATCATAATCATAATAGAACTGTAAATAATATACATAGAAAATAAAATTTTGTAGTTTGAAATCCTAATATAATAAGTACCTTGTCAATATAATATTCACATAATATGCAGCACTGTAATAAAAATGAATTTACTACTAAACTTTTAATAGATAATTTATGCATGATATCATTTATTAAACATACTCTGAAAGGTCAGATAAATGACACAATTCTATCTATTTTACTGAAAAGACTCAAGACTTCCAATATATATACAATCCAATATTTGGAACTTTGGGAAAAAATGTAAAATTTATGGAAGGGCAAAATATTATCAATTAAATCAATTAATTTAAAATATTATCAATTTATATTTTCTGGACATTTATAAAATTAACCTAAGAGAAACAATTCAATACTAAAATGCCTTTCAAAATTTATAACTGGAAGTCTTTTTATTAAAATCTAAAACAATTAAACAAATATTAAAAAGGATTTTGAAAATAATTCTAACAAATATTTTTATATAATAAAAAAACATGAAAAAAATATCCATTCAACAGGATTCAAGACAAATTCCTAATAGATAAATCTGATTTCAAATAATTTTTCAATTTTATGTAACTTTAATTAATTTGTGAAGAGGTTATAGGCAGAATTGAGCAAGAAAATTTAAATATTTATACTGAATTTTCATTATAAATATCTAAAACTTTTAATTTCATCAATGAAATTCAAAACATTTGGCTTTCAAAAATCATCCAATTTGCTATATGTTTTTGAATACTCTTTAACAAAATCTCTAGGAGATATTTAGTAAGAACATTTAGAAATATTTCTAAATATTTCTGCTGGAAAAAATATATATATATATACTTAATAATTCTAACGATTTTACCAAATAAAAATTTCTGAGATGTAAAATTGATATTACATTTTTAAAAATAATGAGTTGCTACCATGAACTCTGAAATGTAATGTTTCGTCAGATATGAACATTTAGTTCAACAATTAATTTTTTGTTAAGAATTTTTAAAAAGTCAATTTTTTTCCTTTATAAAATTATTTTTACATAAATTCCTCTCCCCTTTTTCTTCCATTTTATGTGAGCAACTAACTTCAAATGGAACACATTTAATACTTTTGAATTAAAAATGTTGTTACCTTAAGAAGAATTGGAACTTAAATTCTGAAATTGAGAATTTAAGACTTTGAAGGAAAATTGGACTTTAGGATTCAAGACTTAAACAGAAATTCATGACTTTTACAATTGACAGACATTCATTCTATTCAATAGAGAAAAAAATCAAAATGAATTACTTTTAAAATAATAATACACCCATCACATTCATTCTTGAAGATCTTATATAGACTGTTTCCCCAAGTGTTTCCTGTTATTTCATTGTGAATAACAGCAAGCATATTTACAGTGAAAATAAAAACAAACTTAACTACATTGAAGAGCACACCTTTAACTTAAATTTTAAAAAATAATAATAATCAATTACAAATCAACAAAACGAGACACGTTGCTAAAAGCATATCTTTGCAATCTTTAAAAATATGCTGGACTAAGTGACTATACATATCATTCTAACGCTGTTAAAAATAATTTATATTTAAATAAAACTTTAAATATTAGTAAATTATGCATTATGAAATGAAATGCTAACTTTCAATTATCTGCAAATGGAACGTTTGCTTTACAGATTATATGCAGTTTTCCATGGTTAAAAACTTCAATTGCAAATAAAAAAAATTAAAAAATATTTTAACTCAAAATAAACAAAATCATCATTAATTTTATTTAAAGCAAGCCAACAAATTAATTACTAAAATCTACTGTTATTTATTAAATCATAATTGTATCAACAAAAATAATAGTATAAGTATTTTTAATGCATTGGCTCAACAGGTTTAACTGCAGTATTATACAACCCTACTTCCATTGGTTCAAGGACTTGTTTTAAATTTAACAATTCTGGAAGAATTATATTTGTATATTCAAATTGCCTATATCAAATTAGTGCAATCCTCCTACATAAGAATTCAATTTTATCTATAGGCCTCCTTACAATAAATAAAAATTGTTCAGAAGGATTTTCATGATGATTTTGTGCTATTTCTGTCCATTTCAGATTATCTCTGGTTGCCATGCCACCCAATTCTGCAAATAATCAGGAGTTGACAATCTATTTAAAGTTGTATACTATTAACACTCTTTTAGACTTTTTACAAGCCAAAAGAAACAGCAGTTGGGGGGGGAGGGTAAATTGTGAGAAATCATTTTCATTAATTAACACTTACACAAAATCTGACAGAACTAAAAAAATATTGCAAATGATGAAAAGTTAAAGACAGGAGTAAAAATGTGAAGTAATACAGTATTTGTCTAATTTCAAGGAATCTTGCTACAGCCCAAATATTTACCAAATCATACATGACATCATTCACTGATGATAAGATCACTTTTAAAAAAGTTCTATTTATTGCTAAACTGAGCTATTACTGATCATGAATATAATCAAATATTTCCAAAAAATGATCAAAGCAACATACCAAAATCTTTATAATTTTACCTAATTTTCTTAATCAACATGACTATAATATATTCATTAGTGCATAATTATAATAAACAATATTTCTTTCAAATATTTTCAAAATTAATAATATTATTATTTTTTTTTTCAAAAACTTGAAATACTACACCAGTTACACAATCCAACTAGTTAATAGGAGAAAAAAATAATACACATCTTATTTTGAATTCAATTATAAAAAATATAATACCACAAAAAAAATTAAACAAATTTTTATTTAATAAAATTTGGCAATGCAAGAAAAATAAAAGATTTAGTTTGATTTCAGTTTATTAATTAAAAAACATAAATATTTAATTATAATTTTTGATAAAAAAATTTCTTCTTAAAATTAAAAATGCAATAAGCAAACAATTCCCTATAATAATTATTAACTTATTCAAATTTAATTTAAAAAATGGCAAAGACAATGATGCAAATATGAATCGCTGTACAATGTAGAGTTAATATAAGCATTTAATTTAGTACTAATATATAAGATTTCAAATTCTTTTAAATAAAATATTAATTCAAATTTTTTATAATTGAGAAGTTGATATAAAAAATGCCACCTTTTAAAATATCAGAAAACTTAACTTAGCTCATTAAAATGCAAAAAATAAAGCAACAATAAAGGCATTTACAAAACAAGAAAGAAAAAAAATTAAATGAACACAAGATCTTAAAAATGCATAAATAATTCTTAAAAGCAGCACTCAAGTGGTAAGGGCAAAAAATGCACAGACACAAACAGCAACAGATGATATAAAATATATCAAAAGCTTCAACAATTTTTAAAATTCTAAAAAACAATTTTCAATGGCAGATCTAGAATAAATAAATAAATAGCAAGGTCACACTTTTTGATTATTTTCCACTATGGGTTTCGATGATACATGCTTTGTTCTGTGATTGAGATATATTCGTAAAAATACAGTCGAAAATACTATTAGCACACCAAAAATTCTATTTAAAGTCAAAGTGTGCTGATAAATTAGACATGATAACAAAATAGCAAGAATTTGTCTTATAGTCATCATTATAACAAAGGCGACAGCTCCAAATTCTGATATGGTGTAAAAAATAAAAAGCTGGCCAACAGCAGAGCAGATTGATAACAATATACAATCCCATAAAAAATTTGAAAATTTCATTAAAAACATAAAGGATGAAACAAATCCACCCTGTTGTAACAAAGATATTGATGTAAATATGCAAGAAAAGAAATTTACACCACACATCATTTGTACAGAAGACATATGATATTGCTTGAACAATGCACTCTGCCAGTTAGATGTGAAACTATCACTAATAATATAAGCAATAAGAATTGTGACGCCTGAAACTGTAGTGGTAGTTGCAATATCACTGGATTTTTTTCCCGACAGCAAAAATAGAGCAGTTCCGATAGAAATTGCCACAGCAGTTGCATATTCATGATATTTATAAGTTTTTCTTGATATTATTTTGCCCATTATCATAACAGGAATAATTTTAGAAGCTTTGGCAAGCACTTGAGTTGGAAAGCTGACATATTTTAAAGCTTCATATTGAAACCAGCTACTCATAATGTTTGAAAATGAACAATAAGAATATTTATAAATAGGAGCTACATGCTTTGGTTGTTTTGACAATGAAACATAAGTACCTGCAAAGACAAAGGCTAGTACACGGTTCACGAACACTAAAAATTGAGAATCAACAAATTTTCCAACTTCACCACTTGAATTATGGTAATTTTGAGTCATTATTTTCTCTTGCAATAATCCCCAAATCAAATATGATATTTGAAGTCCACTAAAGCAGATCAGAATAGTACATATTTTTCGTTTAGTGGACGCTTTTGGCTTTGCAGGATGCGCATTTCCAATAATTTCAGGAAGTCTTATATCTTCCTCTCCGTGAACAAAGAGTTTCACATATTTGAAAATGCAAGTATCTATAAAGAAAAAAAAATTAATATTTTTTAAAAAGGTATTTAAAATTGAAATACTTTAAAATCAATCTGGATATTTACAGCCATTATTACATAAAACACAAAATAAAAAATACTTAAGAAGTCAAAAAATTTAACTTTATTTGTTTGTATCATTTTTTCAAAACTTTTGTAATTAATTACTGTTTTAATTTATTATTTTATTTTCAAATGAGAGAAAAATGTTATACTAACTATTAGAAAAACATTAAATTTTTTGTATGAACAGTTTTCTTACAGTGTGAAAAATAATCTTTTTTCCAAATTATTTCATTCATACACAGAAAAAAAAGTTTAGAAAACTCAAAATTACAGCTTTTTTCCATTCAATTAAGTTATTTGCAGTTTTAATTTTTCAAGTAATTTGAAGATCTAGAGTGTGACATGATTATTAAACACAACATTTTTCATACACTAAGAAATTTCTACGCACAATTTTGTTAAAGCCATCAACTTGGATTTTTAATGTATGATAGAAATAAATTATACCATTATAAAGCATTCCTCATTTGTTTTATAAATTATAATCATACATTATTTAAACTAAGAATACAAAATGCTTGTTACAAAATGAAATTTATTGTAAATAAAAATTCGTGAAACAAGAAATTATTAGTTTGATTTATGTCTTGTCTTTTTTTTTTTTTTTTTTTTGTATATAAAAAATATGTAATAATACAGACACTGAAAAAAATTAATTTAAAATTATATTGATTCATTTTTAAGAAATGTATTCCAGATATATTTTCTTTGTAACTATTCTAATTCCAATTTTATTTTAGACGAAAAGGCATTTTACTTTCATTAATGCATTAAAAAACTTTGACTTTTTCCTACTTTTAGCAAAAATCAAAACCTACTTAAAGCATTAAATTCACTACAAGAACATTCAGTTCTTAGTAGAAGTTTTTCCTTAATAGAATACTGGGAATGCCACAATGCTGCTTATTATTGAGAATAAAAAATGGCTAATTCTAAAAATGTTATAAGATTATGGAAATCATTTTTTAAACATACCTCTAAAACCTGCAAAAATGAAAAATAACAAACATGAATTTTAAATCAATAAATACATTAAACTCAGTAGAATGTTCTTAATAATCAACCAATACTACTACTAATAATAATAAAATAACAAAATGTCAACACTTGTAAATTACAGACAAAAAGATTCTAGGCAGTTCCTGAATTTTGCCAACATATATAAATCATTCATGATCTTTATATGATTATAATTAATAACAAATAGTTTCTTAAATAAGCAAAATACTGAAACTAAATTAGAATAGTTTATGGTTATGGAATGAGGTAAAAGTATCTTATAAAAAATCTCATTGACAGGACAACCAAAATATAATCTCAAGCCACAAAATTGGCTGCATGATTTTGTAATTCCTTTATAATATATTCATATGAAAATGCATCCGAAAGTTATTTCTAGCAAAAATTGCTTGCATCATTAATAAAAGCTGCATTATAGCTATTTTTTAACATGTTATAAAAACTAAATATGTAGAAATAAAAAGTTTAATAACTTATTTTCTCAAATTTCACATAATGATAATTTATAAAAGACACAAATTTAAAATAACAATACTACTACTTATAAGCAAAAAATAAAAAATATATTATAAAAAAGATCAGTAAAATCATTAGTTTTATATTAAAATAAAGTACTATTCTGATATCATACATTTAAAATACACAGAAGCTGATTAGAATTTAATTACATACCAGGAGTATCAAGGGTCTTTTTATTTTTAAAATAACGAACAAGTAATGCACCAGGGATGGCTACTGTTGCATAGCCAAGCAAATTCACAAGCAGTCTGAAAAACCATGAATCCATCCATCCTATCAACATGTTTTGCTAAAACGCTGGTAAGAGATATATGTTATTACAAAAAATTAATGCATATGAAGAACAGCTGATTTTATATATATATTCCAAAAATTATATAATTGTTTTCAAAAATTTATTAAAAATTACAGATAGACTGTACTTTAAAAATATATTTTACAATTTCAAAAAAAAATGAATAAAATCAAATGAAAAATACTATACAATTTCATATTAGATGTGCATATGTGCAATGACATACAAAAGTAGTTACTTTTATTTTTTGGAAGTATACAAATTTAATAAAAAATTTCTTTTTCGTCTCAAAATTGATAACTGATCTGTTAAATCCAATCCTCATATTTAAAAATAGCACATTTCCAGAAATATTCAAAATTTAATGCAAATAAAGCAATAATGGCACCAGCTAAATGTTGCAAGCCATTAACTGACATCTGCACATTTTGTGTTTCATAAGAGATTTCAAAAATTAGTGACAAATGGTTGATTATTTCAACAATCAATTACTACACAACTAAAACTTCACCATTTAATTTTTCTCCATGAAACAATCAGTATGCCCGATTAAGCAGAAATAACAGAGCTTTCAAATAATTTCTAGGTGCATTTATAGTCAGAATACCTACTAACAGGTTAAAACGATGGCCAGGAATATCCACATTAAATAAATAAGTTCAGTGATATATGAAAAAAAAATGGTGTAAAAAAATTAGTAATCTTTAAAAAAAATAAAATTTGAAAAATTCATATAAATCTATTCACAAGTCTGATGTTTTAAGCAGCGATTGAAACTGAACCTACAAAATACAAAAGAAGCCAAGATTTTTCGGGTTTGGATATGTATACAGCATTCTTGCTTAGTTATTAATAGTTTATTTATTTTATGGTAAAAAGTTGAAAAAATCGCTTTGAGTGCACAGCCAAAACAAGACAGAAAATGAATGAATTTAAAAATTGGATCTTTATTTGGAAATAATATTTTGCGAGTTAATCGTTTTAATAAAGTTTTGATTTACACCTTCGTTTTATAAACAAACATGCGTTGGATAACATCATAAACTTGGCTAGAGATGATGTGCTTCGTAATCTTCCCAGAAGCTACACACATATTTAAATACTCATTCTAGCCATTCATTTAATCAAAATAATTTTCAACATATTTTGAAACATTGTACAGAATGACATAGCATGATTAGATTTATAGTCTAAAACATAGGCAAAAAAATTAGAATAACATTTTTTTCTAATTTCGTAATTGCAAAAAAATAAAGTTATTCGCGTTTTGGATTATTCGACATACTAACCTGAACACAAGTATTAGTAATATATTTTAAGATAATCGAACTACATCTCTTGCTTGCTTCCCTGCATCTCGCAGCAATATATTTGAAATAATTTCAAAGTTTTACAAACTACTACATCAGAAAGAATGACGATAACAGAAAGATTTGAAAAAAAATGCAACGATAATTCCTCGATTTAAAGATTTTAAAGA
This sequence comes from Argiope aurantia, assembly GCA_026543865.1. NCBI lineage: Eukaryota > Metazoa > Arthropoda > Arachnida > Araneae > Araneidae > Argiope > Argiope aurantia. Next base: position 738,263 of record JAPMOR010082004.1, read on the forward strand.
CAGGTGAGTAATTTTTCATCCATATAATCTCCCGCACTAAATCATCTGTCACATTGCCGGGCCACACCATGTAACTCTATAAACACCGAAAATCCTTGTTCATGCGCTTACCATTCACGCATCGCAAACACTAACTATGGGCGAGTCTATTTTGTCTAAGTAGGTGTGTCATTTTATGTACGCTAAATTTCTGTCGCACCAGAGCCACCCAAGTTGTAAGAGTATTTTCTCTTTTTAAAAAAAGGGTTTAAAAAAAACCGGAGCGTATAGAAAAATAAAACAAATAAAATTACTCTTGGCTATCGATTCGACACAAGATCGAAGATCAAAGTAACCCATAAGATCAATATTTTATTAATAAGAGACTTAATATAATAGTAATATGATTTTAAGAAGTTCATTCATAAAAATGTTAAGGTGCAGCAGCCAACCAATTCCGATAAAATAACTTTCGAACTTCTGTATGGCTTATAAATAAGTAAGTTATTTCTAACCTTAAGCAGCTGATTAGTGTAGTGCAGTCGTCAAGGTACTGGCTTCGGATCCATAAGGTCTTCGGTGACCTTTTTATATTTCAAAATTATTTTAATTAAATGAATAATCTAGTAATAGTTTTAATTTATGCTACTCATTTTTTATACTGTGGTGAATAGCATATAAGCCAGTTAACAACTACGCTACACGAGCGTACGCTTTTGTATCCTGGTTTAGTTACTGGACTGCTAACCGAAAGGGCCCATGCTCTATCCTTACGCATACGCGTACCACCTCAATACAAAGATACCATCTAATATTAGTATACCATTAAGTATTAGATGTTATTTAATACTTGAATTAAATTGGGAATTTATTTTTTAAACAGTGAGATTATTATAAATATAATTTTAATAATGATAAATAATTTAATTTAATATTGCCATCTGAATTTTTTTAATTGAATTTTGGCTTTTAAGAGTAACAAATCATTTGCCTGTACCTACGAAACCATGTTTCTCTCGGGAGATCATTCTCATTAAAGATACCAGGTAATAATTTATTGAATGCATGAATGTTTCTAACTTTGATAATCGAAAGAAAGTAGTAAGCGAATGTTAAGCTATTGATACGCCGGTAGATGATCTAAATTTTAATGACAGTTTCCATTCGAAAGAAGAGAGAGAAATAAAGCTTTTTCAGAAGCAGAAACGTCCAGATGACGTACATATACGAATATCAAAAAACAATGCGAGTAAGAAAATAAAAGAGGAATTGTTATCAGAACACATTAATAGAATCATTTAATAACAATAATAATAATTAAGTCCAAAAGAGTATAACACGTAACTATATTTCGAAATTTATTTTTCAGTCCTATTCTCCTAAAAATTCTGAAAAACGTATCAGTTCTTTATGAGTTTTTCTGTTATTAAACTGTCGCATATCATCCTTCACTTAATTTAACATATATAGATAACATATATGAACTCTATGTTTTGTAACGAGTAATATATTAATAAAAATTATTTATAAATTGTTAATTTAAATTGATTAATTTTGAAAAAAAAAAAGAAAAATGTTGACATTCATAATTATTTTTGGTTTATAAATTAAATTATAATTCAACTGTGGTAGCCGGACTGCCCCAAGTCTGGGCTGTACTTCGTTTGATCGAACTGCTCCCAACTAAACTACATAATCTTCGTTTGAGTGTCACCAGCAGTATGGAGCCGAGCATTGTCATGGAGCAACACAATTCCTTTACTCAGCGTTCCTTTCCGCTTGTTTTGAATTGTACACCGTAGTTTTCTTACAGTCTCACAATATCGTGCAGCATTGACCGTTTCATCTCTGGGAAGAAGTTTAGTAAGCAAAACCACTTTCATATCTTAGAACGCCATTGTTGTTTTACGCAGTGCACGTGTTTGTGTGTTTGTGTGTGTGTGTGTGTGTGTGTGTGTGTGTGTGTGTGTGTGTGTGT
>JAPMOR010082004.1:748725-778249 GCA_026543865.1 Argiope aurantia
TTTAATAAAATACATCAATTATATATATATTATAACAGTCAATAAGAAAATTCAATTTTCAGTAGTTAGTAAAGATTTCACTTATTAAATAAATCTTTAAGAAATTTATTCACTTCCACCTAAGTTTAGCATTATAGCAGTTGTTATTTTTGAAGCAGGAGTTTGTTTACTTACATTAATTAAATTTAGATAAGATTTTTTAGGAAATGCAATGTAATATTCATGTAAACATTTTAAAACCTTCTAAGCATATTCAAAATTATCAGAAATTTCATCAATTGTGAATAAAGTGAATTAGAAATGCTCTCACGATTTTGTTTGATTGTTTTTGTGGGAAAATCGCTTACCAGATTCTTTTTTTCGAAGAATTTTTCTAAAAAATTACTGAAACATTTGCGATTACTGGAATTCCATTTACGATTTAATAAATGAACACACACTGAATGAATTCTTCAAAATGATCGAAGCATATCACCGACTTCGAATGCTTGAAAAAATCTATACCAAGGTACCAACCCTAGGCAGGATTGTTGAAAGGAAAATAAGAAAATATTTTATCATGACAGTCACTCTTGTGTTTCGCATTAAAACATCCATCAGCACACCAGTTATTCCTCTTTTAGCACATAATAAGAGGAAAGAAAATGACTAAAAAATTATAACTTCAAATGTAAACAAAAAAATACGCTTCATTCTCGGCGAAGAACGTTAATGGCAGACTAATCGACGAAAGCGGTGCGGATGAAACTTAAATGCCATGCGCGGATAGCTCATGACATGTGACTTTTACGTCACGTGAATTGACCCCATTCCTCACTGTCACCTCGCTTTAGCTGTATCTAACTGTCGACTCACTACTACACGACTGGCTACTCCACACACGACTCGAGGCTGCTTCTATAATAAACACCAGGATTCGGCACACAGCTCAATTCAGTAAACGCTTGAGCTCTACACTAAGCTTGCGCTTCGCTGGACTGATAAAATTATTCGACGTTGACTCGCTATGCGATTCTAAACCTTCCGACGACTTTATACACGATTCTGTAGAAGACTGTCTTCGGCTTCAGAATGCTAACCTTTTATAGTTTTTTGAGCCGTGCAGAGAAGGTTCAGGAGAATCAGATATATCTCATTTCCTATTGGCTCTGTCGCCACAATTCTGGATTCCAGTATTTTTTCGTCAAGTTACCAAATGGTCTCCAAATTTGTCGCCAAGCCCTGAGATTACTCATTCGGCATCCGATCAACATCCAACAGAGCTGATCGTAAAATGGTCTTTCCAATGATTGAACTTACCGTGCTGGGAACAGAATACAGATTTGTAACAATATATGACCATTAATGAAAATATAGAAAATTTAATGATTCGTATGCGGATGGTTCTAAAGTTGATGACAATAATGGGCGCTTTTGAGCATACTGTTATCAACTAAATTAGCGTTACTATATTTTTCAAAGTAGTATCCGAGCAAGGGACTAAATTAAATATTATCTCTCGTCACTAGATTCATTGAAAATTTCTTAGGTGAAATTGGATTCTGTGTAAATAATGTCTTCTTCTCCTGGGTCAAGATTCATGCTAATGTCCCAGACAATGAACAAGTCGACCACTTAACAAAAAAAGTTCCTTTTGCTGGGCAAAAAAAAAAAAAATTAGTATCTCTGCATCCTATTCTTTCTTAAAATATAAAATTATAGAATTTATGCTTATCATTTGCAAAGCTATTGAATGATGGATTCGAAAATAGTGACTCGAAAAAGGATCTCTTTGGATCTGTTGACTCTAATTCGATTGTTACTAGCGAAAATGTCATATATATTTTAACAGACAATGGTAATTTTTCACCCAAGAATAACTTAACAAATTTGGCAATGTATCAAATTATAAATGCAGTTTACGAGAAATGCAAATTATAAATGACTATTACTTTTTTTACTAAAGATTGGCGAAAACAAAACCGCGTGGTGTGATATTTTAATTAATAATAAAAGTGGCCGGTTGAAAGTGAAAGAAATATTTAAGGCTGCCAGATGCAACTCCTTTTTCTTTCTGAACAAAGAATATTTGTTAGTACCAGAGAGAGTGATGTCCCCGAAACTTTCTCGATTATTCTCTAAAAAATGTATTATTAGTTATTAGTGCTCATATTTTTATTTTCAGATAAATGCATTATTATAAAATAGAATTTATGCTTATGATTTGCAAAACTTTTGGATGGATTACTTAGATATTAATGATTTACTATGATATACAAATATTATGATATAAAATAGAAAACCAAAAGTAAGCAGTTTTCATTTACTCTAAATATTTGACCATACAAAAATTACCTTCAGGAGCATTATTCACCTAAATAGTCACTAAGATGAAAGAAACGGAAAGCTTATAAATTTACATAAGAAGAATCTTTAAGATTCTGCAAGCTGAACGTATTCATCTTATAATACTGTCTCACAAATCATTTACATTAGCTTCATCAGGGATTTCGGCATTTTTAATCCAAGCTAAAACCAACTTCAAATTAAAAAAAAAATACTCACATGTAACTAGAACATGTAGTTATTGAAACTACCGAAGGAAATGGAATAAAAAACATAGTAATCAAATAATCATTATTTATTTTTAATTCTAATTTTTGGCAGCATTAATCTGAACACGAAACATATTTTGATAATTTCACAATATATTTATGTATAAATTCGCGAACTAAAACGATGAAAAACATCACTGTAAAATAAATATTAAATATTTTTTTAATTTATTAAAATTAGAGGAAAAATTTAACGAAACAGAATTTGCAGTTTTTAAAAGTTAATTTTCTAAGTTACAAAGTGATATAAATATAGTCTTTTGAAACGATATATTTGATAGTCAGTGAGGAAAAAAAAGTTAAAACTTTGATTAATTTTTAATCGAAAATCTAATTAAAATTTTGAAAAGTTTTCTCTTTGTGGGAACTTAATTATCAAAAATATTTTGTCCGCCGAATTTGGTAGTTATAGATCCAATGCAATATCCTCTAGGGATGACGAATATTTTACGACCGGTTATTACATAACCAATATCATAAAGTCACAAATACCAGTGATCAATACTTTTCAAAAAGGGGTGTGATTCAAATCTTTAATACGATCTTGGGGATATTTCGATTACAGGTTTTGGATCACGATAGAAAGTAACAATCGATACGATATCACTGAAATTTACAGGAGCGGTGACTTCACTGTAAAGTAACAATCGATACGATCTGTCCAATGAAAGCTCTCGGACAAAACAGATAAGGAGGAATCTGTGAATGGATTGAAAAGTGAACGGACCGGTTATTGGAAGTAACGAATCATTGAAATGCGTATCACTGAAATCTATCGGAGCGGTGAATTCACTGGAAAGTGTGAAGGAGCCGCTCCACTTCCGATATTCGCATTTAATGCACTATTCCATACAAATCATTTTTAATTGCTGTGACTTGACTTTGCATATACTCCGTTTACTGCTGGCGCCATCTATTGGTAGAATATAGAACTAAATTAAACAATTTAAAGAAATGATATATATATTTAAATTCAAATTTTTCAGAAAATGGTTTACTCCAATAAAGAAATTAAATAAATAGTTTTGAAAAAAAATCAAATTTAAGAAGTAGACTGAAATAGATAAATTAATTCAATCACACGTTACTTCAATTAGTAAATTAAGTATTAATTACAATTAATAAATTTCATATTTAATATTAAGTAATAATTTTTAATTAATAATATGATTGAAATAACAGATATTTGGAACAAATATTTAAAAATAACACTAGCAAAATTATTTGTTATTCAAAAAATCGTGGATTATGCATCTCTGGTTTCAAATGCTTAGGCAATTACATTTGAAAGAAAAATTGCAACATTTATTTTGAAGTACTTGAGCGAAGAATACAGGTTTAATTTTGAAGAAATTTAAAAATTAAACTTGAAAATAAGCTTCATTTTATTTAGTTATTTAAAAAAAATTTCATGATGTGAAAGAGCCCATAACATCCTAAAAGACTTTCAATGATTGATTATAATCTGATTTTTAACTTGCATAAAAGTTGCAAAGATACAAGTATTAAAATTATTGAAAAATATTTCGATGCTCTTCTTAAATCATTGTACTATTCCGATTGAGACATCTGGATTTCTTTTATTGTAATTTTCTTCTTTTTTTCTTAAAGTTGAGGTCCGAACATCCACGATAGCGTAGTGTAAGGTCTCGGGTTCACGACAGGAAGAAGGATTTTCACAACAGTAGTCCAGTTTTCGCTGTAGTGAAAATTTGATTCCACTAAAAACAATCGTATATGGTGTACCGGTTCTAGTGTAAGCTTACAATCTAGTACTAGTACAAATCTGACAATGGTAGTTAAACATCCTCAAGTTGAAGTTCGTCCCTAAATAGTTCTCATATTTCATTAAAATAAAATGGAGTTATTTAATATATTTAAATTACCAGATTAGCAAAAAATGCTCAAAATATTCCCACGATATTTCTACAATATTCTACTACTGAATATCGAATAATATCTGTAAGACCCGCTCTTCCGCTCCCAACTAGGGATGACGAATATTTCACGAGCGGTTATTACGTAATCAATATCAAAAAGTCACAAATACAAGTGATCAATACTTTTCAAAGAGGGATGTGATTCAAATCCTTGATACGATTTTACTGGTGATATTTCGATTACAGGTTTGCATCCCGATAGAAAGTAACAATCGATACGATATCACTAAAATTTGCCGGAGCGGTGACTTCACTGGAAAGTAACAGTCGATACGATCTGTCCAATGGAAGCTCTCGAAAGAAATCTGTGAATGGATTGAAAAGTGAACGGACTGGTTATTGAAATTATCATATCATTGAATTGCATATCACTGAAATTTATCGGAGCGGTGATTTCACCGGAAAGTGCGAAGTCACCGCTCCACTTTACGGGAGTGACTTCCGATATTCGCATATGATGATGCACTGTTCCATACAGATCATTTTTAATTGCTCGTGACATGATTGACTTTGATTACATATATTCTGTTTACTGCTGGCGCCATCTATTGGTAGAATATAGAACTAAAGTAAACATTTTAAAGAAATAACATATATTTTTAATTCACCTGTTCCAGAAAATGGTTCACTCAAATAAAGAAATTAAATAAATAGTTTTAAGAGAGAAAAAAATTTAAGAAGTAAGTTAAAATAGATAAATTAATTCAATCACACGTTATTTAAATTAGTAAATTAAGTATTAATTACAATTAATAAATTTTATATTTAATATTAAGTAATAATTTTTAATTAATAATATGATTGAAATAACAGATATTTGGAACAAATATTTAAAAATAACAATAGCAATATTATTTGTTATTCAAAAAATCGTGGATTATGCATCTCTAATATCCTCTCAATCGTTTTGAGTAATTTTTAATCACGCGTGAAGCGTGAGGCAATTTACAAATGGTATGCAAGTCTATAAACATTATCACGATATAAACTTGTAGTCCAAAATGATAAGCTGATCTCTGAGAAAACTTCAATCAAAATATATGGATGCAAACAAGCTACTAATTCTTTAACTAATCTAGATAGCACACAATACACCACAAAGGTATTTTCAGGGTATTTTACAGCATTCTCAGTATAAAGCAACTTCGTAAAAGATTTGTGCATCTTTGCAGACAGATTTTGTGTTAATGTTGTGCAGACAGATTTGATTCGGAATCTGATAAATATCTATATTTCAAATGTTAAATCTATGCATAAAATTTTATACATCTAGCTCACTTCATTTTGCAGTTATTTTTTTAACATATTCAGAAAGCCTGACAAACAGATTTCACCTGAGTAGATTTCTCTCAAAATTCGATAGAAATTTATAAATTTGGAGTAAAGATCCTATATCAAGTTTCAGCCGTTTAGCGCAAAGGGGTTTTGAATTATTTTTGTCACATACAGGCAAACATAAAACCAAAAAATGTACTTTTCAGACTAAGAGATATGGAGATTCGTCAAAATTTCAAGTTCGAATTTTTTTGACGATTACAATATTTTCTCTGTATTTCGTATACGAGGAAGTAAAAAACGTAAACAGCTTCCGGTAAATAATAACTTTTTAATGTTTATTTAAAAGCTATTTATTTTTTAACCTAACTTCCATAATTTAATCTAATTATAATTACGAACACCTCAACAAACAAATATTTCAATATTTATAAGCAAATTATAATTACGAATGAAATCGTTTCTTATTCTTTGACTTCATTGTTTATTTGAGACGAATTTTGTCCTCTGTGATAAATCTTTATTCATTTTATTTTTGAATAAATATTTTGTATAAATAACTTGTCCACTCATACTTCCTAATCAGGAAGTCCGTCACCAACTTCATCTTATAAAATTATTTCTTTTTTCAAAGTGGCTCATTTAGAAAAACATGGTTACATATAGGGAAAACATCAGTGTATATAGAGTAAGCAGTATCATTTCTGACAAATAACCGAACAACAAGCCAGCACTAGTTTTGCTCTGTAAAGCCCTAAGCTAGTTATGAAATGAGAGTTTTTATATGTCCATTTATAAATGGAATATAAAAAAAGTCCCTAATATACTATCTAAAAGTAGTATGTTTAATACATATGACATTTGTTACTCAAAATATGTTTGGTGGGGTTGAAGAAGGTGGAAGCCCCCAAGCTATTGCTTATATAGTTCATAAATAATTTTGATATCACATCCGATCAAATGTTTTTGATCGGTATATTAATATGCTATTATGTCAACAACTTTCATAAAAGGTTCGAAAAGAATTATAAAGGTATTAATGATATATTCAAATCTTTGATTTGAAATTCACTAGCCTACCAAATGACTAGTCATATATTCCTTAAACTTATTTCCTTCTTGTTGCGTTTCGAAGCTATATATCATAAGTCATTGAAAGCATTATATTAGATCACAGCTAATTTTTGATAATGATCTTGCGAAGCCCACAAATTAAATTGAAGGGTTCAAAATACCAATTTTTTTTACCAATACCAATATAACAATAAAATAAGGAATAAATTATATTCTGTCACTTACAAAATCCTAATATATATTCAAAGATAAAGGAAGAAGTTCGATTACAAATATTTTTTATTCTTTTTTTCGGGATTCGAGTCGACTGGAGTAGTGATTGTTTATTTTAGTATCTAATATAGAGATAAATATAATTCCAGTTTACTCTCTCACAAAATTTATTAATGTAATTTAATCGGCTTATTAGCTAAAAGATTTTATTTGATAATCTGAATGCCATACAATTTCATAAAAGCATAGTAGTAAAATTATGAAAAATCTTTTGCTGCATGGGTGGCTACTAAATATTTATTTGTATTTAATTATGTTAGAATTCTTTTATTTAATCTAAAAAAGTGTTCTCTGATTTGGGGCATGAAAGAATAATCTTGATGAGAAATCTTTCAAGGAAATTAAAAGGGGAAAAAAATCGAAAACAGCCGTTATTTTTAGAATGCATCATTAGTGTAATTTCATTGCAGAACAAAACCGAAACTCAAAGCAGTTTTTCCACATTGGATTGTTAATATTCTTTTTATAATTAAATATTCATACATAAAATATATATAGAAATACTGTTTCATTCAAGTATACGTAAAAACTAAACACTTATTTTGGCATAATGTAAATTTGAATCATTCGTAGCAAACGAATCTAAACAGACAGGAAAAAAGATGCGATGAAACATAGATTAAATCCAGTTATAAAATTTGGAAACCATTAGAAGGAGCTTGCTCACAATTTCTATGTAGCCATCCTATAAATTAAAGAACATTAGTTATTTTCTCTATTAATAAAGATTTATTGCTTACTGATATTACTTATCAATGCAATTAATATACTTTTTTCGGTGCTTCCAGTAAATCAAGTCAAAATGATCCGGAAAATATTTACGAATTTGCTCCGTGGCATCAACCGCGTGTTTAAAGCGGCATTATGGCGATGAACTCTGTCAGCATTTAAGTTTTGCGTGGACTTAATTTTTTTAAAGAAATTAGTCTGACAAGTTTTAAAAATTAACAACATTAATGTGAATACATTCCCCAATGTACGTTTGTTCACTTTGGAAATGTGTGATATTTGTTCAGACGTCATCGAACTCCTTCAGAGATGTATGATGTTTTCATATATTTTTTATAATTTAATTCACAAAATTTGTTTTTATACATTTGCGATCTGGAATTTAACGTTCTTTTAATACACAGTCTTCGAAAATCGTTCGTACAGTGGGACTTTGGTGCATATTTTAGGATTCAAACATTGCTCACTTACTCTTTGCAATGACATGTTTATATTTCTAACGCATGTTTGTTTATACGAATTCTGATTAATATTCTATTTTATATGTGCACTGGGTGGTCTATATTCAAAATTTATTCCAAAATATATGGACCTTATAAATATTCTACCTGGTTTGATTTAATGAGTAATCGTACTCAAATCAGCTGTTAGATATTTGTATATTTAGAATGCAAGGAGTATGAGTTATTTTACAGATCAATTATTTTTATAGGATTGTATTTTTAAAATTTCATAATAAATTTGGAAACCCTAAAGCCCTGATAAACCTGTAATGTTTGATTTCCGATTTTCTTTAGTATATGATAAAGAAAGAAATTTGCAATGATTATTAATTCTTGTTTATTGGAAATGATTTCATAATTTTAAATTTAATAAAGATTTCCTTTGAATTTTTGCCTTTTTTTTTTGAGAGTATTATTTGAGAATCCTAAATGTGTCCTGAAGCATTCACAATTATTTATCACTTGAAATTTGGTTATAATTCTATCCTATGTGATGCATGTATAATATAAAATATTTTATGTTTGGAGAGATAAAATTAACATTTATATTTATAAAAAATTCTGAATGTGAATTTCGGAAAATATATTTGATATTTTCCTGCTTCTTCATTCTAATTTTGAATTAAATTGTTTACATCCATTCTTTGTTTTGGAAATTTAAGAACTTTCATTTTTTGGCAGATTGTCTAAGGTTTCATTTTGAAATATGCCCTGTTAATCTTTAGCATTAGATTTAAATATATATCAGAATTTTATTCTCTAACTACCGGATTAAATAAATTTAAGAAGAGAGGGATAATAATATATTCTGTAAGTTTAATAAATATATATTCTGAATTATTTAATGAAACTTGAATTGTCAAATTTTGTTGCTTTCACAGTCTGCATTCGTATTTTAATTTCATTAAAGTCATTGTTTTAGAAAATTAAGAATTATTTATATTTTAAAGTTATACTTCCCAGATTATTAATGATTTTATATTGAATATATTTTTAAGTCTCTATTTGTTTTATATAATATAAAGTGTTTTTTATTTTTTGATTAAAATATATTTTGTATTTTACTTCACTCTTGGAAAACAATTTATTTTGTATGTCAACTATTTGTGTTTAGTTGCAATATTTCAGAATGATTTATAAAATCTAAAATCTTAAAATTACCATTAATTAATTTAATACTTCATAATTAGTTTTTTAATATTTGCTTTGTTATTTACTTTTAAAGAAACAGAATTTAATGTTTAAAACATTTTGCCCATGAAAAATTAGTATACAGATTCTTTATCAATTTATTTTCTGTAAGTGAAATTAAAATTGCATTGTTGAATTTTTGAGAAGTGAAATTACAAATCAGAAATCTCAAAGTATCAAATGACATATTTAAGAGGAAAATAATTTTATTGTGGAATTTTCATTGCAAAATTAATGTATAGTTATGGATATAAGAATTTTTATTTTTAAAAAGAATGTGACATTATTTATGATGAATGTTAAAAAAAAAATCTTTTACATTATTGGTGTTTTAAATATATAGTTCTGTTTGACTTGTATGTTAAGCTAAACTATTCATTATTCAGTTATATTTGATTATTAGTTTTATAGTATATTTGACATGTATAATAAATCGTTCTAAGTTATTGTTTTAAAGTGGTTAGCTTTGCTTTGCTGCGACTGGAAACAGCACTTTATTTGGACTTGAGTCTCTGAAGTCACTGAATTAACAAACTGTTTTGCATTGGGAAGTTTATTTTTGTTTTATATGTTTTGCAGCAATGAAATTTCCAATTTGTTTGGAGTATTTTTCTCTGCGATTGAAGAATATTAAAATAAATTTCTGCTTTAGTAAAAATTATTTTTATTTATCAAGATGCAACTTTTTAAGATTTGTCTTTACTTTTCTACCTTACTTTCCAAGATATATATATTTCTTGTTGAAAAGTGATGTATTATCCATACACTGGAATAGAGAAAATTTGACATTTTATTTAATATTTATTTTTTGTACCATTAATTCTGTATCTTGACGATGTAAGTCATTTGCATCAAATTTTAATAAAGGAGTAGTTGAAAAATGTTCGATTTCCATTAAGAAAATGAACATTGTATTTAATTGAAAACAGTTTCTCAAATTATTAATGCACAACAAAATTTTCTATGCTTTTGGATAGAAGGAAAGAAGAAAACATAAATGTGTAGTTATTTTAATTTGGTAAAATAAACAAACTTAATGCACTCTAATTTCAAGGTAAGAATTTTAGATAAATTCTTTTAGACTGTGTTAGTGGATGATGAGATATTGTTTAGTCTTAAGGAATTGCATGTACCTAATATGTATTAGTTTTAATGAAAGTGATTGGGATTTGTTTAAAACCTGTCATTTATTCATCACCTCCCAGCTTTGTGATTTAAATAGGCTGAACTGATGAATTGTATTCAGTGATTTACGTGGAGCTTTATGTTTATTATCTTAAATTTTTCAAATGATTGCACAAAAGAAAACATTATCTTGATGGTATAATTATAACTCTTTTGAAGAAATTTGTTTAGTAAAGTAACTTTTTAAAAATTAGGTTATATGAAAATTTTTCTATTAATTTTATTTTTTTAAATCTATTTTTTTATCATGATTAAAGCATTTATTGTGTGAGATATGGGGCTTTTCTTCAACAATCTTCATTTATTATAAAAATGGTTGTGAAATCTTTACTTGAAATATTTCATCATTTCTACTTCATTTTGCATTTCTCAAATTTTTCTCATTGTTTTTATTTGACCTCATTTGTCTGGAGCATTATTGAAATATGTCGCAATGCCATTAAGAAAAATATTCATTGAATTGTTCTTGAAATAAATAGCTTCCATCATATATAAATGAAAATAAAGATTCTGAATTTATCTTTTTTATCACTCTATAATCAATGTAAGCAGCACAGTTTCTAACCTATTTTGTCTTAAGACAATTACATATAAATTGGTAACTATATATTATTAGTTTGATTATGCAATGCTGGTTTGATGTATTACCGAAATAATTAAAATATAATACTTGATAAGATACCTTGTTATTTATGTATATTTATATCTTCTATTATTTCAATGTTTTTAATGTAAATAATATTCTATAGTAAGAATTCAGTTTTGTTTTCAATTTTTATCATATATTAATATTTATTTCTATTTTTGATAATGTCATTTTCAATTCTTTAGATGAAAATGAAATCAAAAAGGGAGAACTTCGATATTTGTATAGACCAGAAATGAATACATTATGTGCATATCTTCAGACGTGGATACAAAGGTAACCAATTTTTTTGTATGTAATTGATGTGAAAAACTTTTTATTCAAATGTAAATACATGTTGAGGCAAATATTTAAAAATTTTGTTCAGCTCATCACTTAAGAATAGAATTTCTAATTGTTATAGAAAAATAGAATTTCTAATTGTTTTATTGTAGATATGCATATTACAAGTAATTTTAAAAATGAAAAAAAAAAAAAGTAATTGAAATTCTAAGACAGAAATTGCTTTAGGAATGATTGTATGTTTTTAAATTAATGCTAAGGAGAATTTTAGCTCTTCCTTATATATATATATATATATTATATAAGCATAATAAGACCCACATACTTTTCTAAATTCAAATATTTAATCCAAATAGTAACCAAAATAACCAACAATTACTTTAAAATTTCCCATTAGCTTTTAAGAATAACAAATCTTTGAATTCAATTTCATCTTGCATTGATAGCTATGACTTAAATAATCTTAATACATACCTTTTTGTTAAAACATTTATCTTGGATTGAAGAGTATAACATTGAATCTGGATCTTCATATCTTCCCTTTATATTTTCACATCTAACTTTTCTTCAATAGATTTTTAAAAATGTATATAGTCTAAATTCTTATAAACCTATTTTGCTTCATTGTAATTGAAATAATCTAATCTTTATAACATATGATACAATATGTATCTCACCAAATGCAGTTTAAAATCATTATGAATATTTTTAATGTTTTGGTAATTTTCATTGAATAGTACTAATAAGAAAAGTGGCTTTTAAAATTTGTTGAACTACCGATAATAAAAGACAGTTTCAATTATGAAAGTGCATTAAATATTGCTATGAATTTTTTTTAAAATTTAGATCTTTTTATAAGGCATTTTAAAATAAAATTAGTGTAGTTTTTATAGTTAGGGAAATAGATAATTTATCAACAGCACATATGCTTAGAACTCGAATATTATGTATGTGGCAAGTGTTTTTTTTTTAAAATTGAATTTTGGAATCTCATTGAACTTTGAAAGAAAGTTTATATATAATGTAAAATTTTAAAATGTTTTTTAAGTCTGAACTTGATAAGTAATTGTTCTCCATAATATATAAAGAAATAACTGTAAAATAAATAAAATTTTGATGAAATGAGTTTAAAATTAATTAGAAAAGGCATATTATAGACATAACTAGATTTGGGCAATGACTGGACTTTATTATCACAATATATCATCCAATATATATTGATATTTCTCGATATATTGTGATTTCATCCTTTATTGCTGTAATATATTATAAATAGCATCTCTTAACATATTGACGGATTAGAGTAAGTATAAAAAAAAAAGGCATTTTCTATAATAAAAGATATTCATGCTTTTTTCAATAAAATAATTACAAATAAATTTTTAGAAATCTTTTTGGTAAAGGTGTGTCAACGTCAAAACAACGTCTGCATTTTATAATTTATCATATTCTTATTTTACAGTGATATATTAATTTTTAAAATTTTTTACTTTTTACTGTTGATTTAGAAAATGTCACTTTCATTCTTTATTAAAAAAATAAATAAATGCCATAATAATGCCTTTTAACAGATAAAATTAAATGGTTTTAATAAAACTAAAATTTAAAATCTGAAGTCTAATGTCTTAAAAAATTAATTTAATATACAAATAACAAAAAATTTTATTCTTATTTTAAAAATATTAATGGTACATTTAATTAAAAAAGCAGTAGAATTTTCACAAGTATATTAGATAATTAAAAGTGGAGAGGCATTCGTACAATGTGATGTTTAAAAAAAAAAAAGGACAAAAATAGGAATTCTAAAATGAATGAAACGTGAATAATTAACATTGGGTGTTAATTTTACCTGGAAAAATGATGCAATGCATTAAAAATTTTAGAAAAAGTCTTCCAATTTTTCATTCAGTTATGAAACAGCATGAACAAATAAAAAAAAATGTCATTATATATTATAATTAATATAAAACACTGCAGAAAAATAACCAATACTCAAATAAAACACTCTGTTTCCTAATATTAAAACCACTCCCATTCATTCAGCATCTAAAGTTCAGTCAGCACTGAACAATCAATGAAATTCAGTGGGCATCAAAATTTGCCCAGCTATAAAATAAAAGTGAACTGTTCTTCCATTAAAAATAATCTTAAATGCAAAATAAAGTATTCTAATATAAAAGATAGTATAAAATTGTGAAAGAGCATTTTTTAAAGATAGAAAATTTTTAAAAAATTGTATACATTTTTGAAAATATTAAAGCTACTACAGAAAAACATGTTGATTAAACAGTGATAAAAATATAGCAACACATTTTTTGCTGTATGCAAAACAATACCTTAAAATCCATTCATCAAATATGGCCATGACTGATTCCAAATCATAAAAATTTAATTTATTGAAAGCTTGATAATTATCAATTATTTATGAAAGAAATAGTATTTAATGTGATGAAGGAAAATTAGAAATTGGACTCTTGATTGCTTTTCCATGAAGTATAATGGAAAGCATTAAAAATAAATTAAATGAATACAATATATAATTTAATAATAGACAATTTGCTTGTATTGGGAAATAAAAGCATTAAATAATATATTAATGTAAGTTAACTTTTTTGCTCAAATTGGAGAAGTTGCATGAAAAATTAGTTTATGAAAAACATTTGCTGTATATATGAATTGGAGAATTTTGATAAAATTAATATTATATTGCAAAAAAAAAAAATAATAATACAATGTAAAATAATTAAATGAAATTCCTGAAGATCCCTCATATCAGTATGGCAGAAGTTCATTGTTGCCAGAGGATTCAATATGTTTTAAAGACGAGTCCAAATCCCACTTAATATCTTAAGTGGGATTTGGTCCCACTTAATATTTTAAGTGGGACAAGTCCAAATCCCACTTAATATTTTACGATACATATTTTAAATTATGTTTTTGTATATGAGCAGTAAATTTATTTTTTGTAAATGATTATTTATAAATGTGTATCATAAATTCAGACATCAATTTTCCTGAAATGCATACCATATTTTTGAACATAGAGGGTATATTTTAAGAGAGAAAAAGTGTTTGTAATTATGGGAAATTTTCCTTAAGAAATAAATATTTCATATGACAGTGGCATTACTTGTCAAATAAAATTTATATTTAGAAATTCAATAAAAGATACCATGAAATCTTTTTCTAAGATGCATGTTTCTGTTATATGCTATTATATATTACATCAGTTGCTAATTAAAAATTGATTGAAAGTGCTGTCCTTTCTTTCAGGAAATTAAAATGGAATAATAATGCTGTAATTATTTTTTGTGTGTCCTAAAATATCTTGAAGTAAA
Source organism: Argiope aurantia (assembly GCA_026543865.1). Lineage (NCBI taxonomy): Eukaryota > Metazoa > Arthropoda > Arachnida > Araneae > Araneidae > Argiope > Argiope aurantia. The sequence goes on from JAPMOR010082004.1 coordinate 763,756, forward strand.
TTAGTATTTGATGTAAAACTGCTTTTTTCTCATAGTTTTTTTTATTTATTTATTTAAAGATGAAATTTTTATAGCATTAAAAAAACAAAGTAAAATTTGTAAAAAAAGTTTATATTTTTTATTAAATATCTTTTTTTTTTTACTTTTTTTTTCAGACAATGCACTTGTTGTTTTAAGGATCCAAAAAATTTTGACAGGTTCAATGCATTAGTGCAAGGTTTGGCTTTGAGTATAATAGAAATTTTACAACAAATAGTTAAAGATATTAAAGTATTGAAAAATGAACAACCACCCACTGTTAGTACTGCAAAAACTAATGAACCTAAGAAGATTGCATCTGATGGTGAAAATAAGGAAAAAGACTCCAAAGAAAAAGAAAAAATTAATAGTAGCTCTTCGAAAGAAACGGAAAAAGAATCGACAGAGTCAAATACAAATATGTGTGCAAAGAAGGACTTTTCTTCTGAGGATTGGAGTTCGTGGAGTTCAGAAGACAGAGAAAAAATAATCTGTATATTCTCAAAAGTCTTTCTTTTAAATTTTCCTTTGTATGTTGCTTTCAAACATAGCCTGCAATCAAAAATAGATGTAAGTACATGATAAATATATTTTTAACTATTTATTTAAAATTGATACATAGTTTAATTGCTTATTTAAGGGCTTTATTATGTTAGAATGCCCTACAAGTTTATATCTATGGTTGCATGTTATGATTATGTATAGAATTTTTTTTGCACAATTTATACTTTTATAAGATAAGACATACATAATTGAAATATACTTTCACTAAGATGTTAATTTAATGGAAAAATAATTTATATGATTGTTGAAAACATTTTAAATTACACTTTCTATGAAATTTTGTACTTATAGAAAGGATAAGAGTTCAAGGATAAGTATTCCTTTTAGAATATATATATAAAACACAGCCTAATGCATTTAAAGAGAAGAATGTATATAATTTGTTACACTAATATATCCTTTGTTAAATTATTTCAATTATTTGCGTCTTGTGTACTGCTTTTTTTTTATACATAAGCTGCTTTCAAATTTTGGAATATTTGCATTTTGCATGTTTGCTGAACTTTTGAATACCTTTAAGAACCTTACCTCCTTAGTTTAATTATGTAAAAGTTGGATTCTTTGAAGGTATGATTGATTGAAGGATGGATGATGGATCCTTTGAAGGAAGGATTCTTTGAATTTAATGCATTTAATAAGTGCATTAAATTTTAGATAGAATGCCTTGCAATTTTTCCCAATTTAGAATATGTGATCCATGCCTAATAATTTTCATATATATTGCTGTTTAACTTTGTTGTTTAGTTGTTCTGTAAAATAGTGTTTCATTTTGGAATGATAAATTTTTAGTGTTCGTTTGTCTCTCATATTTCGAGAAGACTTTCAAAATTTAGAATTTATTAGCTAGGGTGCTATAGTATTCAATTTCATTTAAGAATTTAAAAAAAAATTTCTTCTTAAAAGCAAATAAATTTTACTGTGATGGAAACTGCTGCTGTAAAGTTATGAGCAATTTTTTGTTGTTGTTGTAAAATGCTTTATATCTATTACTTAAAAAAGTAACCTAGTCTTTTTGCTTACTTTATCTATTATATATAAGTAATTGTTTGTTTTATTTTATTTTTCTTATAGGATATGGAAATTCCTGTGTATTTGCTTCGTAATGTGTGCTTCTTTTGTGATAAAGGTGGTGTACAATTACTTATTTCTTGCTTTCAAGAATCAGATCCTGAGATTCTACCTATGACTTTAGCTCATGCAATGACAACAATAATGTCAAATGTAAGTAATATTGTCAAACAGATGAAATTAATTTATGCTCACACCTTGTTAGCAGTTTTTACTTTCTGAATGATATCATCACTTAGAATTTTCTCAACAATTACACAAAATCTTGCAATTTGTTTTTGCATTAAATGAAAATTTGCTTCTAAACGGAGATAGAAACTGTTGCTGCAAGTTAGAGTTACAACAAATCTAAATCTTGCATATGTATTCTATATGACCATTGAAAAAATTAATTTTTATTTAACAGTGACAGTTTTTGATTCCTTTATTAATTTCGGTTAAAAGCATCAATCTGTTATTAAAATTGAAACAATAAGATAAAAACTCGGTGTTTGTTATTAAAATGGGAAGAATGATAATTTACTATTAAAACTTTAAAGTTTTTTATTTATGTATTTTTTTCACCAAATATTAAGTAAAAACTGAATTAATGGTAATGCTAGATTGTAACATTTCTTTAAGCATTATTAAAATTTTGTAATTTATGTATGACTTTTCTGCCTTTTTATAATTTACGCATAAATTTTTTATTTTTTGTAATTTAAGCATAGAAAAAAAAAAAAAAAAAAAAAGGAAGCATAGTTCTAAAAATTTAAAAAAATTAGAACCACTTGTTTAACATGGTTTTTTGAATTGTTATTATGTTTTCTTATTTTTATTTATTCAATTATCTCGGACTATATTATTCTTAAATCATTTATTAAGAATAATATATTCCGAGAATATAGTATATTCCACTATTTCATTTGTATAATTTATGATGTTAGATTGTTTATTACTATTTTTTTTTTACTGAATGGTTATAATACGGTGTAATCCATAATGTTAAAATCATTTCATGTTTACAGCTGAAACTATGGATGAATATAGGTTCTCTAATGCAACAACTAGTCCAGCTTCGTTCTTGTATGATAAAGTAAGTTGTACTCGTGGTTGGTACATTTGGTTTGACTCATTTGAATATTAAATTAATTTTTAAAAATGTATTTATTTTAAACTTTTCTTGCAGATATTTATGTCAGGTGAAGGATAGTCATTTAAGAGCTGTGGGACATCGCAATATGTTCGAATTCATGTGGACTGCTGTGAAGGACCCTCTCGATGGGCATGCCACCTTTGATAAAGAAGGATTGGACTTAGCCTTTAAATACTTCAGCAGCTCTACTCTAACCATGAGGCTTGCTGGTATATCTCAAATCAATGTAAGTGATTTTATTTGTATTAAAAAGTCTTCCAAAATGCGATTTCAGGAAGCTTTTCCACTTTATTATTTCCTTAAATGAAAATTTTATTATTTTGGTATTTTAACTTGTCCTCTGACTTGTTAAATAACTTCGTAATTTAACTGTTGTAGTAGTTTTTATGTGTAGTTTCTTCTTTTTTTTTTTTTTTAATCTAGAGGGGGAGGGGATGCTGAATTTCTGCACATGAAACATATTGCAAGGAGAAATAAAGATGTGTTCTTGCCAACCATGATTTTTTCCCCCCTAATCTATGGATTTATTTTTTTATTACTAGGGAAAAACTGTTTTCCATATATCCCAAGTAATTATAAGAGATTTTCTTGATTTTTGGAAAGCAAATATTAATGTTTTCCAAAGAAAATTGTTGGAATAGTTATACTTTTTCACATATCGCAAAAATTATACAATTTTTTTTATATATATTTGGAAAATAGACTACTTAAAAAAACCATTCTTCATTTGAGTTTAAATTTCATTATAACTGATTTTACCTTAATTTTAATTTCAATGACTTTGTAATTATTGATGTTAAACTTTTCTTCTTTTCAGAATCATATCAATGTGTATAATGAACTTTGCCATAGTGAAAGTTTGGTGGAGGCTGAGAGCATTGGGAATGCTTTAGCCAATTGGTTAATAGATAATAAAATAATTGAATGCATCTTTGGTCCAAATCTTCATGTTGAGGTAAGAATAATGTCATAAATGAGCTATTTAATTATGTTATTGTGTAGGACTGTCACACTTTAATTTGAGCCCTTAAAATTTTACCCTGCGTTTATATGAAATCTAATTTATGACAAAGAATAGTTGAAATTTCATTGAAAAATGCAGATATTATTTTAAAAAGCTTTAAATATTTAAGTATTGACAATTAAGTTGATTCATGGGCGTAAAATAACTAGTTGCAATTGCTGTTTTTCAACTGCAATTTATTTTTTATTATTAGGAATAAATTGGGAGTTAATAAATTTTTGGAACATTATTGTTGAATTGTTTCTTAAACATTCCTTTTTAAGTTTTAACCCTGCTTTTTAAAGTGTTTTAAATGATACACATTTAGTATTCTCTGTATTCTAGAACATTTAATTAGTAGTTATAGGAGTAAATGTGTTGGTTATTCATGGCAAATCAAATTTTTTCCAGAGTGGTGGATTTGTCTTATTTCATTTTGAATTTCATGCATGCATTCATGTACATTTAATGTATTCTATGCATAAGTTAGTAGTTCAGTGTGAAAATTTATTTTAAGACTATTTGATTGCATTAAATCTGTTAATAATTGTTCATTAAATTCATATTTTATTAATTTTGCTTTTTAACTCTTTTGCAGTTAATTAAGCAAAGCCATATAATTCTAAACTTTCTTGCAATGGAAGGAAGAATTACTAATGAACACATAGATGCTGTGTGGTCAGCCGCTCAGTTAAAACATTGTAGCCGTCAAGTATTAGATTTGCTACCTCCTCTAATTAAAAACTTAGAAGTAGCTCCAGTGTTGCATCTATACAAATTATTGTGCAATGTTGAAACAAAAGAACAAACTGAACAGGTATGTATAAAGATTTCCTTAGAAAATAGGTATATTTTGTTATTTATATAAAAATTGTGAAAAGTTGGAGACTTAAATAATTTTTATAATCTAAGTTTATATCTAAAAATAGAAACTTAATCTTGCTTAAATCTAAAGATAGAAACTTACAGAACTTTATAAATGTGGATTTTTGAATATGACCGAAAGTAACATATCTAGCATTGTTTGAGAGTACTTTTTGTAGGAAAATTACGAGTAAAACTAATATGAAATTGAAATTTAGATACCAAATTTTAAGAATTCACTAGCTGACCTTTTAATAAAAAATACTGTGAATTTATAATTATTATTATGTAAAAGTTCTAGTGTATTCTTTGATTTTAGTTTTAGTAAAATCCTATAATTCATATAGAATTATGGAAATATATTTTATACACAGATTTCTTGAACACAATGGGAAATTAAGTCGTAAAACTCTTTTTTTTTTAAAATTAAATGCATATATAAAATCTTTATCCTCAACATAACTGTTTATTAAATCTTTATCTTTGTGGATTCTAAATTTTTAATTTCATGTGTTTATTATTTTCATATTTCAAATATTGTCATGAAACAGAAAGTATAAGTACATTTTTTATTTTAAAAACTGTAGAAGGTTTATTTTTTTAAACACTGATGTTTTCTCTTTATTTTCAGAGCTACATTTTAGTCTTAAGTCTTTAACCCCCCCCCTTCCTAAAAAATAATAAAAATGAATATTTCTCCTGTTTTAGACATTACTTCTAGCTTCAGCTTTAATAAAATTCATATGGTCAAATGGAAATACATCAAGTGGCATGATTGTTTCCGAAATTGGCGATCATTCAAATGCTCACAGCCCCTTCTCTGTGCTCATGAAGGGCTCACTACATTTGGGTATGTATTAATATCTCAATTCTTTTAAAATTTTAATATTACCTTGATTATAGTCTAAACAGTATCACAATCAAATATTTTTTTATAGGCGGAACTGGCAGTGACATCACAGGTTTAATTAGAAAAAGAGAAGCCAGCAGCAGTGAAAGAAGTGTAAGTATTGAAGCAAGCAACAGTGAAGATGAGCGTAGTGATGTCCGCCATGTTCATACTGCCAGTGAGGTTAGTTGTGATACAAAGGCTGTGTAATATATACATGCATGCAAATACTTCTAACTTTCATTGTAAAATAATTGCTGCGGTATTTATGAAATGAAAATTTATAGAATTTATTTATATGCAAGTTTTATAAAGGCATAAATAAATTCTATTCATTTATACATATGTAAAATAATGGATTCAAAATTTTAATGATTTAATTTATGATTTCAATTTTCCAATGTTTATATTTTCTATATTTTTATTACATTTGTTAAAATTACCCACTTTAACCAATATTATAAAAAAGATTTTAAAAAAAAGCATGTTCATCATTATAAGATTATAGAAGATTCTTGCCTATATTTTCTAGGGAAAAAAATGTAATTAATTCTTGAGCCTAGTTTGCTGAGTCAGCCTAATCTTGCTAATTGTCTCATGATAAGATATTATTAGGAATGCTCAATTGTGTTTTATAATTTGGTATATAGAAAAGTTTTGGAACATAGTTCATTTTGTATCAACACATTATAAATACTAGGATCTGGAAAATGTTGTGGCTGATTTCTTGTTAATTTCTTAAAATTGAAATTGAGTGGATTTGAATATAATATTAACCTGAATTAATTTTGTTGAATGAAAGTTTTTATCACCTATGAATAAGTAATAAAGAAAAATATTTTAAAAATAAAATTGATTTATTTTAGTAGAATATTTTAATAAATAAATGAACTGCCTGATATTTTTAAAATGACATGTATTTTATAGATTTCATTGGGAAAAAAATGTTATAATTTCTAGCAATTTCTAATTATGATTCTGGCTATAAATTCCAATTTATTTTTTAAATTGGTTCATAACTTTAATTTGTAAAACAAGTGTTTTTTTTTTTTTTTTGCTATAATTCTTTGTTGGAAAATAAATTCTCTTTAATATTTCTCTTAAATGTTTAATAAAAGTTATGTTTTGTAATAAAATTTTTCATGCCATTTTTATGTTAATGCAGGCTAGTTATATATATGTATAAAGTTATTAGCAAAACCTCTTTAAGCCCTTTATGTTCAAAACAGACCTGACAGTCAGGGAAGTAACGTATACCTATAGTAAAGTGACTATGTTGAATTGATTGAGACAGGTTATAGCACCACTTATAGTGGCGAAATAAGGAAATTATTTTCAATAACTTAAAAAAAAAATTAAGGAGTTCTGACAAAAAGTTCAATTAGAGGAAAGTGCACTATCTCATAATAAAAATACAAAAAATTTCATGGTGTAATCTGTAAAAATTGCTGGTGATATTTCATAATTTTAATTGCTAATAATTTGCAATCAGAATCGCGAGAATGAAGCAAAATTTAAGCAAAGAAAAAAGTAAACAAAAATAATTGGAGGAGGGGGGGAAACCCACTTTAGAGAGGAGAAATTCTGATAATGCATTTTTCAATTTAAAACAAACCTTCTTTGAAGTTGCAGAAAATTCAGAATTATAATCGCAAATATCCCTGCCAATTTTACTTATAAGTCCATGACATTTTTTTTATGGTATTGTGTTTATTTTTTTAATTAATTCATATGAATTAAGATAAAAATTCTATAATTTATTATAAGAACTTTAAACTTGCTTATTTATTCTGAAAATAAACTTTTTACAAAATTTCGATTATTTAATAAAATTGGACCAGGGATGTTTTGAATTGCAGATTTAAAATACCTAATTCTACCACAAATTTTTGATATATATGAGGTTTTTGTTTCTCTTGTTGACTTTTGCATTGAAATAGGTGGAAATTTAGAGAATAAGACTTGATGTTTTCATTAGGCCAGAATTCAAAATTATGAAGTCAATATCCTGATTTCCTTCACATGTTCATGAGATTTATAGTTTATTAAGCAATTATTCATGCAAAAACTTTAATTGCCATTATTTAATTCTTATTTTAACTATTATCATTTAATTTAAAATAAAAATGTTTACAAAAATTTCTAAATGTATTTTTATGTTTCTTAATGCCATTTCTGTTTCAGTTGGATAGCTCACAAGTTAGTGATCGACCCAGGAGTAGTATTGAAGGTAGTGAACATACTGGTGGTAGTCCCTCAAGCAGTCCATGTGATGTCGATCAACATAAACAGTTGCTAAAACATGCACAGCGAAAGCGTAATACTTCTCAGAGGCATCAAAATGGCAGAAAATGGCGGCAGACATGCAGAGGACGTGTCAGACCAACTGTGTTTGTTGAAAATAAAAACCAGTTTGTTGAAAATAGCTCTAGTGGGGAGGAAAGTGAATTGAGCAGTGTCACAGATGACAGTATGCATAGTGATACAGATCCTGGTGAGTGTTCTGAAGAGCCTCTTTTAGACATGCCAATTGGCAAACCACCTCATCTTCTAGAGAATTCTGAGGACTCTGGAAGGGAGTGTAACAAACCGTGCAATATATGGAATCGCAAAATGATAAGAAGAAAAAGGGCTAGATATGTAGTTAATAAGAAACAAAGTCGCATAAAAAAGAGGCAAACAGTTCCTGTAATTAAAGCTGAACTTTCCGAAGAGAGTATTGAAAACTGTAATCCTAATTCTGTTATACACGAGACTTCTCCTGTGAGGTGTGTGACACCTGTTAAAGATAGTGAAAGTGATTGTAAAAAGTTTATAGGAAATTCTGGAAGTCATAAACATAGTGACTTGCCACAAACTAATGATAAAAAACATTTGCATCGACCAGCTGCTCCTGAGATTTTACCAGAACTTGTAAAAGCTGTGTTAGATCGAGATGAAAATCTCTCTGGGTTTAATGAAAATGTGGATAGTGATATGTATGATTGTCGGCAGTATCTTGCCAACCTAAGGCCTCAGCATCATGTTCCTGTTCCTGGGTATGTAAATATGTTAATAATTTTAATGAATTTATGAATTTTTATTGTTTATTCTTAAAAATCTTTTCTAATGTTTATCCTTCTAATGTAACCATACCTTTTTACAATTTTTTTTTCTTTCTAAAATGAGCTCTTTCTAGAACAGATGTAAGGCTATTAACAGATGTAAGGCTATTGAAATAACAGTTTTGATATCTGTCGCAATTTGATGTTTAAAAATATTTTTTTGGGAGAACATTTCTTTCATGAACATTAAATTATACATTATATATAAATTAACATTAAATTTAATTGGAAATAACACAACCTATATTCAGTGAATCTACTAGTTGCTAAAAGTTGGCTAATGTTTAATAAATGCTACAGTTAATGAAGATATAGTAACATTTAAAGATTTCTTATCATTTTGTAAAGTTTTTTTGTAATTTTTTTATTATTGAATAAATAGGGATATTAAATTAGGATTGTTCTATTAAGTTTGGAAATGTTAAATATAATTAAACAATTTTTAAAATTTTACGAATGCTAGTTATTATAAAGGTAGCGTTCAACCATTTTATTTGATTAGGAAAGTGAAGAATTGGGACAAAGTTTAGTTTAGTGTAGTAAAATGAAATTTCATTAGTAATGAATCAATAAGTTGATGATATGTTATGCATTGTGTATATATGGTTTGCATTACAGATTGAATTATAGGCAAAGTTGAAGAACAAAAGTGGTAAAATAAGTTGTAGGTAAAAGGACTTCAGAGATTGGAGAGTAATTTTTACTTAGAAGAAAATTAATGCTTTCTACTTTTCCCCCCCATCAATTTACTTTATTAGTCCTTACAAGGGCGGTGGTCACAAAAAAAAAAAAAAAAGTTATAATTTTTTATAAAAAAAACAAACTATTGGCTTTAAAATTCCAAAAATTGCTGGAAAAATAGCATTAAGTCTCCTTTTAGAAAAATAAATGGTAGCATGAGCAATTGTAGTTTCTTTTAAGGCATTAATTTTATTTTAAAAATACCCCCCCCCCCCCCCCTTTTTTTTTTTTTTTTTGCTTTCTCAAATTTGTTAATTTTTTTGACCTCTTAAATTTTATTTCAAAAATATCCTTTTTTTTTTTTTTCTTCTGCTGTCTCAAATTTAATTTTTTTAACCTTTTTTAAGAAATGAAATTTTATCAAAATCAATGATCCATTTTCCTACAATATTCGTGAGGTTTTAAATCATAATTTTGATTAATCTTCAAATTAATTTAATAACAAACCAAATTGACTCGCAGGTGTCCTCATTTAAGGACACCACCCGTCTATGATGTCTATTTCTTCGTTAGCCTCTATTTTGCACTGCTGCCTTTCTTTGTGTAAAAGGTGTAATTTGATATTTTCCAGGGAATTATTCTGATTCTGTGTTTAGGGGGGGGGGAGGGAGGATTATTTATCTTCAGAAAAAAGAAACTCATGTTTAAAGTCAAAAAACATTCCATATTTAAGATTTTTTTTTTCCTTGACTGTTACTTGTGTTTTACCCTCATTCTCTGCTTTATTATTTTGCTATCTTTTTCTGTAAATATTTAGATTTCTATAGACTTAATTTTTTATTTAAACTTTTTTCATAATTATTATTGCATTAAGCATGTAAAAATTGTCCAGCAAAAGATAAAAAAAATGTTCAACAAATGCCCATAAATTTTTCCTCTCAAAAATATTCACTGTGCAATATCAAAAAAATGTGCACAAAACATGAATAATGTGCAAAACAATTTATTATATATTAGTGGATAAGACACTCCCACTTGCTTTGAGAAATTTCAAACCAAATGATAAGTTATTTTTAATTTTGCTTTTTATTTGGTATTTTTCACTTCATTGATTAATAAAATTAACATTTAATTAATGAAATTTAACTGTAAATATTTATTTTTAACACTTTAATTAGATAATTTTATTCTTAGTTGAATTAAATTATTTTTAAAATTTTTTAGTAAATATATTTTAAATGCTCTAAATTACCAAGTGCATGAATAAAAGTGTCTATAAACCTGAAATATGTGTAATTACTGATGTTTTCATAAGAAATTTATGTAATTATTTTTAAAGATTTTCTTAAACAGAGATGCTCTAGATGGGTGGTGTCCTCAAACGAGGACACTACTCCCCCCCCCCCTGCGAAAATAGGCAAGTTAAAAAAATTGTTTACTATAAAATACATGTGTATACAACCTATTAATCACGCTGATTATGTTTTCCCATTATATTTTGCAAATTTTAATGACTCATCCGAAAGGGTTCAATAGTTTTTGATTGTGCTGTTAATAATTAAAATTACAATGAAAGCAATTGAATTAAGAACACATGAAAGAAAGCCCAGATATAGAATAAAAAAAACATTGTTGGAATTTTAATATTTGTATTTGTCCAATTTTTGTATTTATTTTAAAAATTTTGTTGTAACTTTCAGCTGATTGCGTCTATGATGGTTCATAGGTCTTTAGTTTCACAAACCTAAATCAAAAAGCTAAATATTATTACATTATTTCTAAAAAGTAAATAAATTTTCTATATCTGAGTTAAAAAAATAAATATTCTATAAATAAATAAATATCTAAATACTGTATCTATATAAAATTTTAAAATAGCAGGAAAATTTTAGACTTTTAAGAAATTTATTTTGAAGTCAAGCATATTGAAGTTACAGGATAGCAGTGAAGATGAGTACTTGTGTATTAACAGCATGCTGATGTTGAATTTTAGGCTTATTTTCATATCATTCGTGGACAGAGTCTATGGACTAACATGACATCTTTGGCATATCTTTATCTCTAGTTGCAATAAATAGCACATCTCTAGTTGCAATAAATAATGGTCTTTTTTCCATTAAATTTAAAATGAACAAATATTGACTTTGGATAAATTTTATTTAAATTATGGGACTGTAAAAATTTCAGATCATTTTATTTGTCACAAAAATGTATTTTTATATTTACTAAAGAAATTTCTTAAAATTATTTTCATGAAAATTGTTTCATTGGTTATGTGTACAAAATTATATGAAATTATAGATTTCTCGAGTTTAAAGATCTTAATGCAAATACATATCTACCGTAATTGTGTATTATATTTATGTGTTGTCCAATGCTCATGTGTAGTGGTGTGTAACCTTTTAAAATAAAGGGAGAAAAAGTTAATAATAAATGTGTTCTTATAAAATTTAAGATTTTTTAAATTTTAATTATAATTGTAATGTTGCAATAAAATGTTTATATTTTTGTTTGTTTGATCTTAGTGATTTAGTTGAAGACATTTTAAGTCCTGATGATGGAAGCTGCAACAGTTCTCATGTTAGTAACAAATCTGAAAAGAACTTGGCTGATTTTGATGGTGAAGAATCCGGCTGTGAAGATGAACTTGCACAACTTGCTGCTCATGCACAAGCTCAACTCAATACACATCCAATGACTCAAAGACTCACAAATATGGCTTGCATGTATACTCCTCAATTACATGGAAGTAAACATTCTCATCATTTCATTGGACGTTCACCTCGAGAAGTGCGACAAGCAATAAATCATTTTGAGCTTGATTCAGTGTGTGAACCTGGTCAAACATTATTATGGGATATTTTACAGGATGACAAAATAGTAAGATTATATTAGGAATTTGATCTATTCTTAATTTTATGCTCTTTTTTTTTCTCAAATTAAATTAATTTTTCCTAAATTTATTTTTTAGGAATGTTTAATGTATCTATTAATAAATGTATAATTTATCAAAAAGTCTTCAAATGTATTAGTATTTTCTGTTAATTTACCTATGGTTTTTTAAAAAAAATGTTAATATTATCATGGTATATATCTCGCACAGAAATGTCTGATTCACGTTTCTAGAACTGTGAAAATATGGAAATATTTAATACTAATTTCAAATGATAATACTGCTTTATTTGGCACATTTATCTATATTTTAATTGTTTGACTGCAAAATGTGCTGTCAAATTTTATAGACAATTTCTTTGTTTCAAAAATTCTTTATTATATTTTGTCAATGATGCAATTATTTGTTGCTGCTGTGTAATATATATTAATCTAGCACACTTCTACTTTAACATTAAATTAGCATATTCTTGATCAGAATGAAATATTGTCAATTATTTTTTAAACTATTCATTATTTAAGTGTTTATGTTTTGATTTATTTTATGCTTTTATAGAAATCAACAGGAGTTCTCTAGAAATAAAATAAAATGTTTTGTATTTTCTATATCTGATTTAAGATTTTAATCATTTCACTATGAAATTTACTTCATTATTTTTGTTTTATTGTGAGGAAATTTAATAACTATTAATTTTTTTGTTCTAGGGTCAATTAGGCGAAGGTTTGGCTGTTGAAGCAGAAAAGATTCTTTGCAATCTTGTCTGTTGGTCAACAGATAAAATGATTAGAATGAAATTCATAGAAGGCTGTTTACAAAACATCGCAAATAATAGGTAATCTCCTAAAATGCTACAAATTATTTTAAATTTTTCTAGCTTTTTTTAGCTGAATGCCAATTTTCATGAATGTTTGTTCATACCCCAACTACTTTTCTGTTATACAAGATTATCTGTAGTGAATTCAAATATTAATCAAAAATGGGTTGAGTGCTATTAATTGCCTTTAGACTTTCTAACTGTAAATTAGAATTATTAACTCAAATTTTAAATAATTTATTTTCATTCCCAATCATTCCACATTTTATTATTTACATTTTTAATATAACAAATTTATAATGGCATCATTTATCATTAGTATCAATATCTGCGAATAAGAAAGTTAAATGCGTGCCTGTGTGTGTGCATGTTGGCGCTCTACAGTACGGATCGTTTAACATGAAGCTACCATATTTAGCACAAATATACTTTGCAAGGTGGAAATTAATACTTAAGTGATTTAAAAAATAATTAAATTTTAATTAAAAATTAAGCTAGATTTTTCAAAATATTCTCAAAAATGAAAATTTTTACACAGTTTATTAAAAAGGTAAATTTTTGTTTTTTTAATGCCAATTTGCTTTAAAATTCTGTGTATATATTTAATTAACTTTTAAATATATTTTTAAGTATATTTCACAATAATATTTTCATTGTGAAATATATCTGAGTCGTTTTCATTCTTTCATCAATTACTTGATTTCATGTTTTTCTTCCATTATTGAAAACTAAAGAAGGCTCTCTTTAATATATATATCTTACTGCTAAAGTGTGACAACAAGTAACTAGACAAGTCAGTTTAAGTATATAAAATTTATAAATTCTACGATTTAATTAGGTATTGTATAAAATAGCAATTACTATACCATAAAAGTATGAAATATGGCATTTGAAAGTTCTTTGAACGGTTTACAATTAATTGCAACAGCTCAAAGTTGCGGCACTAAACAAGGATTTAAAAAGTACTCTTGTAAACAGATGTGTAATAGTAAAAAGTATCCTTGTTTCAAAAATAATATGCAATGCAATTCAAAGTGTCATCATAGCAATCCTTACTCTAATAAATAATGAAAAGTTATATAAATGTATTTCATAAAATTTAAATTAATATTCCCTTACATTTTTGTTTGAAAAAGTTACACAACGTTCTTATGAAGCAAAAATTTTTCCTCCCAGCATGTTTTTTTAAAAATAATATCTAAATATAATTATTTCTACAACATATTCTTTTTTTTAAATTTTTTTTTCTGTTTTACTAATGTTAGCAATAGGAGCAATAATTAGTTATTATTTATTAATTAATCAACCGCAAATAGGGATAAAATGTATTTTTTGAGAGATTTAGCTGTTTATGATCGATTAATTTATAAAATAACTTTGAAATTGTTTATTTTTCACTTTAAAGGTCTATTATTAGTTATTTTGCAGAATAACTGGATAAAATATGAAATGTTTCATCTA
>JAPMOR010082004.1:778259-805201 GCA_026543865.1 Argiope aurantia
TAGTTATTTTGCAGAATAACTGGATAAAATATGAAATGTTTCATCTATTATATACTTTAACTGACTTGTCTAGTTATTTCATGAAATATCTAGTTATTCTATGAAATAACCGAATTATATACTTTAATGGTAACATATATATACACATATATTAGTTGAATAAAAAGTGCAGTTACAATATTGCAAAATTAAGAAAATAGATGAACCTTTCTTTTGTGTTTTTAATAGTGTTGTGATGTTTTGTGACTACTCTTATTAGAAAGATCTATGTTCTTAAAAATAAAATTTAATTAAAATAATTAATTAAATTAACATAACAATGTTTAATTTGCTAGAGACAGGAATATGAAATTATGGCTGAGTGGTTTAACCGAAATAATATCTGACTAGTATAATTTTTCTTAATATTTTTTTTTTAACTTTCAGGAAATTTTCTAGATGCTATAGTTGAATTTTGGGTCTATCAATATAGTTTTATTTAACAAGTAATAGAAATTTTATTTAAGATTGTAAGAAAATAATCACAACAGCAAAAGCTGTTGTGATTATTTTCATTAAAATAGCTGATTTTGCTAACACCTAATACCAGTATTTAAAACTGTTTTATGCTGTTTAAAAATGTTATTTTATAATTAATAAATGTTGGTTAATCTTTCTCTCTTTCTCTCTCTCTCTCTATATATATATATTGGAAAAAAAAAGATTTTTTTTATCCGTATCTAAATATTATGATATATTATTCTTGTTGGCAGTTATAAAGTTTGGGATCCTTGTAGTAAAACAAATAATAATAATAAAAATAATAATAAAAAAACAGCATTTTTAGTAAAATATTTCTTGAATAAAATTAGAATATCTCATTAAAAGTTATATTTTTCTGTTATTACTAGCAAGGATGCCTAAAAATCTTTTATTGATAGTTTATAAAGATTAAAAGTTTAGATTATAAAGCATTTCATATTATATTACTTGATGTCTTATTATTTTTGATTATTAAACATTACATATTCTTTGTATACATAATGCAATATTTTTTACCTTATAGATCGGTTATTATTTCTATGCGCTTATTACCAAAGTTGTTTGCATCTTTTCAACAATTTAGAGGAAGCAGTGATACATATTCTGTGACTCTGTAAGTATGTTAATTCAAAAATAATATATTTTTTTCATGTTATTCAAGTTTTAATACTTATTTTTTTTTATAGTTGGGCAGAGAAAGAACATAAAATGATGAAGCACTTCTTCAATAATCTAGTTAATTATACTTCAAATAAAAGTTGTATCAAATCTATGTAAGTTGAAAAAAAATCATATTTAATTGTGCTTTAAAATGAAAATATATTAGGTCTACCGGAAAGTTCTGTCCGTTTTAGAATGAAACAAAGGAATACATTTTTTCATACTTTGGATAAACTTTATTGAATAATATAATTGCCATCATTATTTATGACTTCTTGCCAGCATGATGGCAATTTTTATATCCCATTTTTAAAAAATGTCTTATCTCTAGAGGCCAAAAATTGAACCAGTGCTTGTCTGATATCTTCTTCGTTCTTGAATTGTTTGCCCTGCAAGAAATTTTGTAAGGACAGAAACAAGTGATAATCAGATAGTGCTAGGTCCGGGGAGTATGGTGGATGCGACAGAATTTCCCAGCCTAGCTCTGCGACTTTCTGACGAGTCCCCAAAACAGCATCTGGCCAGGCATTGTCATGAAGCAGTATGTCCTTCCTATTGAAAATCGCCGGCCTCTTTTCTTGGAGTGCTGTTTTTAATTTATCCAATTGCTGACAGTACATCTCCGAATTTAGCCTTTTGTTTGGTTTCAACAGCTCAAAATGTATTGGTCCTCGAATGTCCCACCATATACACAACATTCTCTTGTTCAGGCTCAACTTCGGTTTAGAGGTAGAGGGGGCAGGTTTTCCGGGTTCACAATATGCCCTTTTTCTTATGATGTTTTCATAGGTAATCCACTTTTCATTCCCAGTTATGATTGTAACCGGAGCGGACAGAACTTTCCGGTAGACCTAATAGTTATTTTATGTATCCTTTATGTGTCTGTATTATCATAATCAAAACAATTTTAATGATAAATTCTGTTGGTACAGTTGATAGAGCTTCATGTATTCGAATTTACAATCTGGAAAAAACTGCTTAGGTTTATTATTATTATTCTCAGTTAAATAGTTCTGAATATAATTCCATTTATATTTGGAATTAACTGATATATTTAAATTTTAGGGCTACTAATCACTGTCACATATAAAAAGAATCAGAATTCCAGTATTTTAATTTTAAGCTGCACTTTTCACTACTCTCAAAATATGTATAAATATATATAATAGCATTCACATGTAATATGTCACTCATAACTTACAGTTAATTTTAGTTGTAACTAAATGTAGAAAAAGAAAGATATGTAATATTTTCATGGGAGTTTTTAAAAGTGAATTCAAATTTATATATTTTCTGCTTTTCTGATTTTATATCTTGCACATTTTTTAATTGAATTATTATCTATCTATATATATATATATATTTCTATCCGTGCTAGGTATTCTCATAAAGATGAAATTCAAGTTCGTTTACATTTTCTTACTTGTGTATTTTCTACTGCTGGTTCACCAGAGAGTTTTCGTAAGTATTCATTTCATTTGAATTTCAAATGTGTTTTTGTTTATAATATGTATGTTTGTGTGAAACATTCCTTGAATTAAAGAGAAGCGAGTGTGAAATTAAAAATTCTTTTTATTCTTCATGATTTTAAAGTAATAGTTCAGTTTTTATCTATTATCAAGATCTATTTGTAAGGGAACACAATGTGTCAAACTGAAAAGAAAAATAGAAAGTAGGAAAAAGCAATAAATAGAAAGCAGTTTAAGCTAATATAGTTTTAGAAAAGAATCTGCTGCACAGTATTTCAGCTTGGCGCATGCTAAAGAATTATGTTAAATTAATTTTAAAAAAATCTTTATTTTTAGAGTATAGTAAATTGATATTATTACTTTATATGTAGATGCCTTCCACTGATATGTTATAAAGGTTGCCCAAATGAAGAGTAGACAAGTTGAATGAAAAGAATACCTTTATTGGAAATCAAAAGAAATTGCCATGAGTGTTGTAACAGAGGTCCCATTGTTTAGGTAGCAGGCCTATTTTTGCAGCATTCTGATCTGGACATATCCATGTATAGCATGAATTTCTCTTGACCAATTTCCTCTAATACGAACAGCTTTCACTGTTGAACGCCGTATGCAGTGCACAGCTCCTACTACCCTTTATATCCATGTTCGGTAGCGCTGCTCTTGCTGCAGTCATGCTGTAGCAATGGCAGGTGCCCATCTTTCATTTGGGCCACCCTTATAATAATTGTATATAAAAACAGTATTTCATCTGAACAATTACATCCAACAACAATTTTTGTTCATATGTAAATCTTCCTTAAAACAGTAATTGGTACCATGTGTATTGTGTACTCAATATAAAATCTATTTATATTAAATATACTAAAACTGCTTAATGCTTTTTTTTATTACATGGATATATTTACAGCTGATATAGACATTATGTTGATTCTTTTTATATATATAATATTCCAAATTTAATAATACTTTTTGTAAAATTTTACGATGATTAAATATATTATAATGACTTTAATATTTGACAATTTAACGGAGTTATGGACATGAAATTATGACTAAATGATTTAACTGAAATTAAATATTCCTGTCAAATATGTTTTCCTAGTTTAACAATAAATGTACAAAATATAAATTGTAATAGAAAAAAAGGGAAAGGAAAAAATTAAGGGAAGAATATCATGGAATATTGCTTATAGAAATAGAAATATACAATATTTCTATTTTTTTTTTAAATTTGTGTTCACATTTTATTTTTTTTATTTTTGTATGTATGTAAACAATATTTTCTGTTTCTTTAATTACATTTGATTTTACAAAGAAATATTTTTATTTGTTTTAGGTTTAAATCATGAACAAGTTGACACATTATGGCAGTGTTTAGCTAGAGATCCAGAATGTGCAGATGAACTATTTGGTTGGCTTTTAAATCAAGCCAAAGGGAAAGAGCAACATGCATTGAGCATTTCTCTTTTCAAGCATATTCTTCTAGAAAAAGTAATTTTTTTGTACTTTTCATTTAATAATATTCATTAATTAAAATTGCTGTTAGATGCCTTACAATAGTACTAAACTTGATTTATCTTTATAATTTTGAAATATTTCAACATTGTTTTATTGTTTCTTTTTAGTGAGTGGAATACATTTTAAATTGTTGTATCTTTTTGAAACTAATATATATGTGACATGGCGATTTAATATGGAGTCTATTCTGGTTTAAGTTCCCAAGTCTACACATCCTTTAATAAAATTCTCAGAAATAATTCAAAAGAGAATTTCACATGATATCCAATTGAACAGTTATCAGTTTGCCTAATTAATCATCAGTTTTATATTATTATATTGTTCAGTGTTAACTTAAACTCTGATTCAATAAGATTAATTAAATTATAAAATTCATTAAAGAAGTTTTTTGGAAATTTCTTGAATGATACCTTGCATCAAAATTTCAAAATCAATGCCTTGATACCAAATTATATGATAAATTATAAAGGCACTCAAAGTTGGCAATAGTTTTTGTCACATATTCATGGCACACAATCTTTCTTTATTAATAATACTAAAATTTTGCTGTGCTGTATTTTTTTTCTGTCTACATAAATTACTATAAATATATATTCTTGTTTTAGATGCCTCAATTACCACCTGAGTCTATCACTATGATGGCTTTAAATCTTCTTCAGCAATTAAGTAGCATAGCTCATTTGGCCACTGCATCATATGATACACCATCTTCTGCAGCAGATGTAATTTTGAATTCTTCTTTTTATTTGAATTACTTTAATTTCAGTTACTTATTTTTTGTAAATATTTCTTACCAATTTTTTTTTTGTGAACTGTTTAATGGCACAAATTTTATTATTTTGATAGTTAATTGTTTGAAAACAGACAATATTTTCTAGTATGTATTCTTTGTAATTGTCAATAGAAGTTTTAATATTGGAACTGTCATTTTTCTAAATCATAATTTTGCTGTTAAATTATTCTTTTATTTATTAAATAGCAAAAAAAAAAGGAATTAAATATTACATTTTTTGTAATGGGAAATTTACCAATTGCCAAAAGTTTAAATTGGCATTTTTTGTTTTAAAATTTTAAGTATTTTTAAGTTCTTAATTTAGCAGCTTAAATACTGCTGAAGTGATCATAATTTTAAAAAATCTTGTTTTACTTGTTTCCATATTTAAAATTTCCTTTTGTAGGATGTATTTCATTAAAGTTATATTAAGAAGTTAATTTCTTAAAAAAATGTAGCAAAATGTTATAACTTCACTATGAAAGCTAACTATATTCCTTTGATTTTAACTATCATTAGTTAATATCATTAATTACTTGCTTCAGTTTGTGTATTTCTCTGTTTTTTTGTCGAAAAGGTCAGTGGAATGAGGCAGCTATGGAGCATTGCTCTTCGTGCTCTCAATACTGATGTCAGTATGGCAGCCATTCAATACCTAAACAATTATTACATAAATGGTAAGTGTGTGTTTATCTGCACTTCTGTTAAATTTGTGGGGAAAAAAATTCTTGTGTAAAATAATTTGAATGCAAAATATTACACAGAATTGTTTCTTGGTACATTATGTTTGATCTGAATTTTCTACAGTGCATCATGGGACTTTAGAAAAAGAAGAAGAATTTATAGAACAATGCATGGAAAGCCTGATGAAAGCCACTTCAAATCAGTCACCTGAGGTAAAATTAGGTTTAATAATAATTTGAATGCAAATTGAAATTTTAGAGCCATTCATAATATATTTTAATTTTCATTGAATATTTTGGTATTTTTTTTCATTTTCTTTTACAGTTTAATACTATACTGTCTTTTATTTATACCTGAAATTCACAATTTTTATTTTTGACATAAATTTTGATCAAAATATTCTTCTTTTTCGTACTTTGATAAAAACATTAAAAATATACTTTATAGTCTTTAATATATTTCATGATTCATTATTCTAGCTATTATGGAATTTTGTGTTTAATTTTCCTGCAAATTCTCTAGCAGATAGAGCTCGATGAAAATATGATTATTATTAAATAATTCAGAATTTTGATTTATAAATATTAAAATATTGTATTTTCAATTAAAACACTAATATATATAATTTCAGAATACAAAATTTCAGAATTTTAGTACAGCCAGAAATCTGTAAATTGTAAAACTGCGTTACAAGTGTGGAAAAGAATAAATAAAATCATGTAAACCACTGCAGAGTGAAAAATATGAAGGCTAAAACATTAAAGTTTTGAAAATCCAGATTAGTAAAAAAAAAGTTTATACCAAGTATTATAGTGAAAAAACTTTATTTCATTCAACAAAATTACATACGATAACTAAGTTCCTTTTAGCAGTCATAAAGCAAAGTTGCTTTTGTTCATAATTATATCTAATAAGTAAATAAATAAAATCTTTACTTTTGTAAATAACTGAAATTATTTCTACAGGCTGAAGAAAACAATCTTATGATCATACAGCGGGCCCTTCTTTTATTGAAAACACATATTGAAGCTTTCAGAAGGCGGTAAGCAAAATTTTTTGTTTTTCATGAGTTATACTTAGAAATTATGCTTTTTAAATTTTTATTAAAAAATTGATGTTCAAAATTATAAAATGTAATCTCTTTAAATTAAACAATGTTTTCTCCTTAATGTCAGTCTAAGAATTTCACCGAGTGCATAATTGAGTAAAATCAATATAGTTCATTACCATATATTGTTTAATAGCCCCGGTGTTAAGTGAAATATGAATGAATATTCTATAAAACAGTTTAAGATCTGATTTTTTTAAAAGTAAAGAACTTTGAATTGTTGATTAAATCTATTAATATATTGTAGTTTGAATATTTTATCTTAAATATTGTAAATATGTTCTAAAATTCTTACTATTATTCTTTACAAATTTTAAAATGTAAATATTAAGATTGGGAGCAGTGTTTTTTTAAATATAAATATTAGATCTTTCTGTATAATCTGGAAAAATCAATTTTTTTTGCTTGATAGGTTAATTACTTTGTGATTAAAAAACAATTAGTCCAAATTATTTAGATATTTCTTTATTTTTGAATCCGGCTTTAGAGGATTTTTTTTAGCTTGAGGTAATAATACATTTTTTTTAAAAAAAATTCGCAGTATTTCCTTTTAACTATGGTCATATGTATTAACTAACAGCTTAAGAATTTTTTGTTGTTGTTGTTTCTTATATATGTAATCTCGTCCATTGTACATTTGATAGGTATGCTTACCATTTGAGAAGATGGCAGCTTAATGGCCAAGGTGTAAGTAGCCATAGATGTAGCATGGGTGAAAAACAGGCTTCTCCATTAAGAATAATATGCCAGCCAGCTGGCTTGTCAGAAAAAGTAAGATTTTGTTTCTATATATCAAGAATCCTTATAAGTATTCTTTTTCTACAATTAGTTCAACCATCTTATTTAATGCAAAATAAAGGCTTTAATGGCTGATTGAAATATTAATACTCATATGCATTTCAAGTTATTGCTTAATAATTCAACACTTTATACCGATATATTAAAATAAAAACAAACTAAGTGGACATATATTAGCTAATATTCTATTTACTATGACTAAGTTATGTTTTATCTGTGTAGAATGCTCTGGCTATGTTCTCTATAGCTTTATAGAATTTTGTTTCATGTAATAACTCAATTCTTATTTGCAGACAACAATTGAATTACAAAACTGTGATACTATAGCTGATTTAAGAGCTGAAGTTACTCAGTGGTGGGAGCAACTACAAGCAAAACATAAAAAAGACAGTATTTTGGTAATGTTTTATATTTTGTTGTTGTTTAGAAATATTTTTGAATAGTTTTATTTATTTTGGTAATGAATTATAGTCACATTCATGAAAATTATAAAGTTTTTCATTTTCATGATAGAAAACATTTAATAATTAAGGTATAGCAACATTGTTCCAATCTTTATTTGTATGCATATAGTATATTTTACGCATATCATTATATTGTAATCTGAATTATGTCAGTTTTTTTTTAAAATCTTTATTAGCCGATCCATTGGATTTAAACAAAAACTACTTTTCATTTCATACAATATGACATTATTTCTTTGGTAAAACCATTTTTACTTGCAGCAACAAATAAAATCTTATTTTGCATATGTATAAAATGTCACATAGTTGTTACATAATGAATAAACCTTTTTTTTTATCCATTGAACAGTTTTATGTGCTGAAACAATTTTTTAATCTGCATTTCTTATTTTTATAATTGAGTTTCATTTTAAAACTCATTTCCACTTATGAAAAGGGAATTTAATTTTGTCCTTTCTTCATTTATTAATTGTTTCAGGAAATTGCAATTGATATATTTTTTTTTGAGGGGGAGGGGTTGGTAATAGAGAGAAAGTTTTATATTGATTGAAGCTAAATCTAATGTTATTTTGTAAAATAATGATATATCAACATTTACATTAAAAATTTACCTAACAAAATATCCAATAACAAATCTTATTTCCTCAAAGAAAATTGAACAAAATTTGTAGGCTTATTTCTGGTTCTTAAATTATTTCTATTAGTTACAACTTTTGCTTTCAATATGTTAAAAATAAGGCTTATTCTTAAAAAAAAAAAAGATTAATACTGTTTTTAATATATGTGAAATCTCTTCGAAATTAATGTATAATTACTAATTACTTATATAAATAATAATGTATACAAATTTTTATTACAAAAGCCATAAACAAATAATGTTAATTGAATTTTCTTTTTCACCTTCTATTTTCTTAGGACACAAAAGACAATGTGCCATCAGTTAATGGAACATCAAATGGTAATGTTTGTCCTATATTAGGAACAATGTTATCTGATGGTCCCATAAGAATGATTTCTCAAGGTCAAGAACTGACTTGCGATTTAGATGAGAAAACTTTAGCAGAGATTGCAATCAAAGATCATCAAGTAAGTTAGAGCCTTAAAAACATTCATTTATTTTATCTTTGTTCATACTTAATGTAACTTTTTTCTTCAGTTTTTTTTATGCATTATGATATGCTTATTTTAAGTTATGTATACATGAAATCATATGGGAAAAATATTACATGATTAAAATTGATTCTACTTATCTATTTGTCAAAATTCTTTTACTATTTAGGTTCCTTTGTATCTCACTTATAACTATTCCTTTGATTAAAAATAAATCTAATTCCATGAAGCATTTAATTATACTCTTTTTATTGCTTTACAGTAAAAATTAGTTTCCTGGATCTTTTGGTTTTAATTTAAATGTATTGAAGTAAATTTTAATTTCAATATTATTTTTATAGTTGGTTTTCGTATCTGTCGGAGCTCCTCGTCAATCTCGACGTCGTGAAGGTTTAGAACCTGCATCAACATTGCCTCCACCACCAAGAGAAAGATTGCCTGTTATACTTTTACTTAAATCATCTTACTTTGAACAACTTTTTGGTCTTATGCAGCATTTAGGTTCTTTTAAGTCTGTTTCCGAAGAGGGGGTATGTCGTTGTTGAATTATTTTCAAATTTTGCTTTTAATGTATTAAATGCCATAGACTGAAGTTAAAAAAAACTACTGTTAAATTATCATTTTAATATTTATTAATGACAAAGAATATTAAGTTCAGGAATATAAATTTATGATGTTTATCAAGTTAATATTTTTTAAAAAATATGCATTTTATTACATTTTAACGTGGTATGAAATTTTTAATTATGTATTTGTTAGTGAATTCTTTTTTAAAAATTTAACCTAAAAATACTATTATTAAGAAAATACTATTATAAATTTAATCTAGAAATTACTGTAAATATTTTATAGGCTTTCTATATTGAAAAAGAAATCATTAAGCCTGTTGCATTATTTTCTTAAAATAACATGTATCAGATTATTGTTTTTTTTCCAGAAAACTTTGCCTCATACAAAGGCCCAGGTCCTTTCCAGAAGGGTTTGGGAAATTCTTATGATGCTTCCTACTTCCCCAACTATGTTAAAAGCTTTCAAAGATATAAGTAAAGTATGTTATTTTTCTTTGTATTTTTATATATGAAAATTATAAATATTAATTTTTAAAAATTAAAACATTTTAAACTAAACATTTTGAACCCAATAGCACTTTGTTTCTTTAGTTAATTGACAGTATATTTAAGTTATCACTTGAATTTAAAAAATAAATTTTGAGGCACATTCAATTAATCTGCTCTGTAGTTATTAATTTGATTTTTTAAAAGCTGAAAATTTGTAAAATAATTAGATACATTATTTCAGAAGCTAATTTTTGTCCTTCTTAGAACTAAATTGTTTACTTTGTAATCACTCTTCTTTCTCTTCAATGTTGCTATTTAATTTGTGCTTCATAATGTGTACAGCTTAATGTGTTTGATAGTACAGTTGAATCTTGGAAATTTTGACTTGTTTTGATGATTTAATAAATTTTCTTCTGTTGTATGCATTGAAACAGAAAATTTTTATGCCACAGTTAAATTAAAAAAAATAATAATAAAATGAAATTTCTTCTGTTGCATGCATTGAAACAGAAAATTTTATGCCACAGTTAAATTAAAAATAATAATAATAATAATTGAATAGGGTTTTTTTCCCCACCTTCTTTTTGCTGTTATCTAGTTAAGTTATGTCTTTTACTGTTTTTATTAAAAAGATTAATGTGTAATATCAACTAATAGCTGCTAAAATTGTGAAATTTGGTATTGCTCTTCTTTGATATTATTAAATTTACATTGACTTCTTAGATAGCTATTATGTATTTACTTTAAAAAAAACAATTATCACTTATGTTAAAAATGTTTTACAATTAAAGATTTTAAAAATATGTGAAATATCATTTTTTAAAAGTTTTTCTTTAAATTTCTTGTGTATTGAAATCTTTTGTTTTTAAATTCAAAATGCTGTTACATCATTATTTAGATTAAGGGATTTTAAATTCCTTACTAAACTTATTGAATTTTTAAAAAAATTAAATGTTGATTTTTCTTGGTTTCAACTTGTATCATTTATTATACTTGTAAATTATTCCTCACATTTATGCAATTTTAAGTTTCTGTATATCGAATGTTATTCTAATATTTACTACAGTTTTTTCTTCGCATAAATAATTATTGCTTATGATTGCTTGCTAACACTTATTTATTTATTTAATAGGTCTCGAATTCTGATGACTCACATTCTCACAGCACTTTACAGTCACTATTAGATCCTAAAAGTCCCCAAAAATTAATGTATTCTTTACAAATAGTTGATTCTCTATGGCAAAATAAAGTAAGTATATTTAGAAAAAATTTCTAGTTTGAAATTAGTGGAGTTAATAAACTGATTTAAAAATGTTTTTTGAAATATGCCAAATTAAATTTATCTGTATTTTTTTTTTCATTGTCTTCTACTTGTACTTTACAATATATAGGTAACTGATGATAATTGAAAATGATTCCTCATTTTTTTTGTAGGGTTCAGAACTATTAAATCCACTTGGAGAAAAACCATTCACTGAACAAACTATTGAAAAAAATGCTTTACCATGGTCTAAAACAGTATGTTTTCTTCAACTATTTCTTGTGAAATAAATAAAATATTTTCCTGATATTTTGTAGTAACTTTTTCTTGAAGTACGTATGGAGATTTATTATGAACTTGTTTTTAATCCCTAGTTTATTAAATGTGGCGGGCTGAATCATTTATTCAATATCTTCATGTCTGGTGTTCTACAGACTTCTGAAGATGGTGACTGGACTGAGGTAAATGCAAAACCATTTATTTTGTGATTTTTATATGCATAACATCCATCTTATTAACCCTAATTAATTTCTGATAAAAACTTTTGTTGAATTATTTAGTGTTGTTGTGTTGTGACTTATGGCACTTTACAAGCCTGCTGACAGTTCTGTCAGCAATTTAAGCCAAATGAGCATCTCTTGTTTTTTAGTAGCACCAACTAGGACCAAGATTACGACTTAACTACTCGCATGTCGCAACCCTTTTTACGAGGCGGACTTCATTTATGCATTTCATTCATCCGTCCACAGATTGTAATTTAGATCTGAATTGGAGAAAGATCACCTCTGAACCAGTACCTTCAGTGGTATTAATCTTGACCAGAGGATTTTGTGACCATGAAAGATTTATATGTGCGTCAGTCACCACACACACAGAGAGCCTTCGACCGATGGATTTGAAGAAATTCTAGGGATGTGAATCCAATGCCTTGCCAACCAGGCTATCCCGGCCTCGAATGATTTAGTTGGTTATGAAATAATCATATAGATGATTTGTATGTTGTCTGATTATTTACGTTCACAATTTCAGATGCAATTATCAAAATTAGGCTTTATTATTCTATCCATATATATTTAATGGACTGTAATATATGATTATGAACTCTTATTTTCTATATTGAAGGGTTACAATTTCAACCTACAATACCCGGTATATATCTGCACAGTGCATTGAAATCAACGATTCTTCTATTGGTATAGTGCGAAAATTATTGGAGAAAGACCCAATCTCAGATTATCATTGTTATCTGACTGCATTTCAAAACTATATCCCAGAATAGTCTTCATGTAATTTCAAATCAGGACTTTGACTAAGTTACACGCATTTAAAAAATTGTATTACATTGGTATTAGGAAAATGTTACAATTGTTCTTTCAAATAATTCTCAACAAATTATCCTATTAATTCTTAATATTTAAAAATGAAAATTTTATAAATATGATTTTAGTTGACAGTATTTTAATTCACAAAACAACGTTAAAAATGTACAAAAGTCTATATAAATTATTAAAATTACTTTTTTTTGTATTAATACCTAGAATTAGTGATACTAATTAGAATATTAATTTTATTAGGTTTTTAATGATTTATTATATGAAAATTGTTTCCTTTTAATGTACTATTTTTAAATAATGATATTTCAGTGGAACCAAGATTGTATTGCTTGCTTGTTACGTCTTATCTATCAATTTGGAGTTGAGGGTAGTGAGGATGATTGTACGAGTGGTGATAATGAAGTTCCCAGGAAGAGAGTCAAAAGAACTAGGAAAGGCAGTAGTGATAAACTTCTGATACCAAAACTGAATAAGGTATTTGCTATTTATTGAATTTTCTCAATGATTACCAAGTGCTAATATTATTTTAAACTGTTAATTTTTTTAAGTTAAATGCTAAAATCTTCCTATTTAATTAGCTTTGTAAAATTTTAAATTGGGGAAAATAAAGTAATATGCTGCGATGAAAGTGATCTGTTTTGTATAAATATTACAAGTTTTGTTAAGTGCATTATTTTTTTAATAGATATAATAATTTTCTATATTTCATATGTAGTTTTCCATGCATAAATTGTAGGGGAAAAAAAGAAGACATTGTAATGAAATGATTTCAAATTTTGGAATTATTCTTTTTGCTGTAGTAAAAAATAAATACATTGGTAATATTTAATGATTTATTAATAGTTTTCATAAAATTATTATATCTGAAAAATCCATAAATCTATGCTTTATAAGTAAATTTACCTTCTATTCTAATTATGATTTTAATGCAAATGACAAAAAGTGCATGCGAAATCTTTGTTAAATTTGCCTTTATGGTTAAAATAACTAGTTTTTGTAAATTATCATATTTGATTATATGACTGTTTATTATATAATATTTCATAAGTATAAAAAAATTAACTGTTACCAAGTATTTGCATCAATTGCAAAATAAAGGATGTGGATTATATTAATCAATTATAATATATTATGAGAAACATCTAAAAC
The DNA here is from genome assembly GCA_026543865.1 of Argiope aurantia. Lineage (NCBI taxonomy): Eukaryota > Metazoa > Arthropoda > Arachnida > Araneae > Araneidae > Argiope > Argiope aurantia. Next base: position 792,167 of record JAPMOR010082004.1, read on the forward strand.
ATGTAAGAAGCTGTTTGATTATAAATATTATAGAACTAATCATTTTAATAAGTTGTTTGCATTCATAACTCACCCTTTCAAAGTGATATTTTTTGAAGAACTTGAAAACAGATTTTTTTTTTCCATAAGGTTGCAGCAAAATAAAAATAAGAAATTCCAAAAAATAGATAACTGTTAAAAAATAATGATGGCTAAATCTGATGAGTAGATGAGATAGTTGAAAATAAAATTTTCATTACTTATTTTGGAAAAGTTAAAGGAATTATTCTTTTGATAAATGCTTATTAACATATTTTTTAACCATGTTTTGGTAATTTACTACTTTTATTTGCTATATATTTTATTAATTTACTATATTAATTTGTAGAATTGGTTTTGGATTTCGTTATTCATATACAAAGAACTGTTATCCTTAATAAACATTTTATGTTATTAGTTTTTTTTTTATAAAAAACTTGCATAATGACTTACTTGTATTTGCAGGTTATGCTGAAAATTATGAGTGACACAGAATCTGTGTTGAAAGCAATTCTTACTTTGTTGTCTGAAGCTGCATCTCCTTGTGACCCAAACCAATATAAAACAGGCTTTTGGGGTCGAGCTCAAATTGTCTCGTGTGCCATGACATTATTAGTATCTTGGGCATTTTCTGAACCGCAAGTCCGTGCTCATTTATTTCAATATTCTGAATTGGATACATTATTAAAGAGACTAGTACTTGATGATCCAGAGGTATGTTTTTCTTATTTCAATTAAATTTTCTAAGTTGAAAAGATTTTTTTCCCCTCCCTGAATTTGTGTTTTATATTTAATCATTATTTGTATTAAACATTCAAAACACGTATATTACTTGGTGCTTTATTTTTTTCTTTAACTGTTGGTTTATTTAGTCCTTATTGGGCATCAACTTTTAGCAGACTTTTTAGATCTCCTTCAATTCTGGAAAACAGCATAATTTTTCCACCATGCATAGTATTACTCAAGTACTTTTTATTATGATTTTGTTCATGTAGAGGAAATTGCCTTGATTGTTATGTTCTTGCCTGCTTTATCAACTATGGCTATAATTATAAAAGTGGGTAAATTGCTGTGAGCACTATGAAACTGCCATGCTATAATTCTTAGTTTTAAAAAAATTGCAAATAAAATTGCGAAATATAACAAGTTAGTGCAAAAGGAAATTTACACTTTCCAACCAATCTAATGATGAATTTTATTTGTTGTTGCATATATAAAATCAAATACAAAATTTTTATTCATGCTATGCTTTTACTTCACTATCAACATTTCAGAAATAATGTATCCATCCAAATAAATTGGCAGTTTGTTAATTTTAAGAAATACTGAGAAAGTTCTCAAATCTTTGTTGTTAATTTTTAACTATTAATTATAAAAGTTGATTTAATTTTTTGGTATTGATTATTTTATAATTTCTATGTTGTTTTTAAAACAAAAAGACATTTATTTTACACTAGAAGATATTGTTTAAATTTAGAAATAAATATTGTATTTTAAAAAATATAAAATTATTTTTAAAAAAATTTTCAATAAAAATTAAACATTATAAAACAGAAAACATCCTATGCATAGAATATTCATACATATGCAAAGGAGCTTAATTTTTTTCAGCTAAGGTGCTCAAAAAGTATTTAAAAATACTTAACTTTTGCTGCAGTTTTTCTCTACCCTTCCCAAGTCATTCAATTAACTACTAAGTAATAGGTAAAAGTAAGCATTTAAATACATGTGTATATGACAAATATTTTATAAATTATTGCATATTTTAATAAGGCATTTTATTGGTGAAAAAAAGATTTTATTTTAGAGACTTCTTTTGAAGATTAGAAATGGGAACCATTTCCCCTTTTTTGGTGGATTTAAGCTTCTTGTTTTGATCCAAAACACACAAAAATATTGTAAAATGCAAACAAAATCACTTTCATTGCTTGAAGATATTTATTTTTGGAATATATGAATTAGTTGATGTGATATATACATACATTATTACATACATTTAATTAGTGTACACATGTTTATTGATAGAAAACTTTGCAATAGTGTTATAATGCCATTACTGTTGGAATTCATATGTCATATAAAAAAATCTTATAAAATAAATTGCATAAGAAAGGATTTTACAAAAGTAGGCTTGACCCGTATGGTGTGGCATATCTTAAATAATCCTTTCATGCCTTAATTCTATAAGAGGTTAAGAGTTTCCAGGGAATTTGTAGTCATTATCATAATGTTGTTTATGTTGCATGTTTTTTTGTGATCTTCCTGTTTTCAAATAATTTGTATTGATGAACTTCTTTTTCCTTCTAGCCTTCTTTGAGAAGAGAAGCTTGTACTGGATTTTACAGACTGTGTTTAGGCTCTAATACAGATGGTGATACTGGTTATCAATTTGTTGCTCCTTTATTAAGTAGCTTGTTAAGTTTTTTATCTGTAGCCCAAAATATGAGACAACCTCGACCAGATGTAAGTTACTTTTTTTAGTAAACATTTTTTTTTTTTTTTTTGCATTTTATTCTTTCTGTAAAACAGAATTTTCTTGAATATGTTTTTTATATTTGTAATTAATGTACTGTTGCATAAATTTATTTCAGGAAGAAGATAAAGAACCTTATGGTCCTGGTTGTAAAGATTATTTTTGGTTAGTTTGCAGACTTGTTGATAGCCTCGATGAAAATGCTCTACAAGAAAGCACTAATGATGTAAGAATATTATATATTGTAGCAAATTTATCCTTAATTGCTTTTTAACCATTTAATCTAAAATTATCTAAAAGAAATATGAAGTTTATTTATTGGATTTTGATATTTTTAATTATGAATATTTCAGATAAAGCCACGAAGTACATTCCAAGTTGATGATAATTAATCTTTTTAGTGCTGTAGAATTTCTGATTTTTATTTGTTAGATGCAAGCAAGGTTCTGTATTTTGAGAGGAGATTGGTTTAGGAGTGGCTATTGTTATTAATCACTATTATAACTCGTGTTAAAAACATCAGTATAACATGAAATTTTAAAAGGTGCCATATAAGAAGTTAATATATTATAGAGAGCTGAAAACTCTTGGTTAGGGGAAGGTAACTAACTTAAATAAATTTCTTTCAGATACTGTTATTAAAACAGTAGTTATAAAGAAGAAAAATACTAAAAACTGAGATTTACAAATTTTCTTACTAAATTAGTGTTCAGTTGGGAAAGCTTTAATCTAACCCACGATTGTAATGTGATTCTTTGTAGATTCTTCTGTATTATTCTAGAAGTGAATTATCTATTTTTTAAAAATTCCATTCATTATAAGGTTGTTTTGACTTATGATGCTTTCCTTTGAAAATTTATTTATATTTCCACATGGTTTAAGAACTGAATATACTGAAGGCATTCCAACACTAAACTGATACTTTAAAGTTGTTTTTTTTTTTTTTTTTTTTTTAACCAAACTTGTATGGAGTTTATTCCTGCTGAAATATAAATTCCTTTATACATCAGAAATAATTATGTGTGAAAGGTTGTTGTTTGCATTGATGTATATTTGTGTGATTTTGGGAGTAATTTTTATATTCCTATTTATCATACACATTATGTTAATGGTATTTAATATATGCAATCCTTATTTATAACAGTAATTGTTTTATTGCAGAGATAAAAGTTAAAGCAATTTTACTTCCCCCCCCTCTGTTTTTATTATCACTATTATAGGATATTCTGTTGTGTTTTTGGTTTTTCCAATTATTATGATGTGATTATTCTATTGCAATTCTGGGCTTTAACTTATAACTGCCATGACAAATTTTAATTCCCAGTTTCAGAAGCCAATTACATATAATGATATAATTTTGCAAGATAACTCAAAGATGGCAATCGGGGTTCTTACCTAATGTGATGTTTCCCACCTTTATTTGATGGGGGGAGGGGTGCAAGTTATATTGGAAATTAAGTTTTACATTCATACAAATTATTTTCTTTTGTGTGCATTCCATGCTCAGTTTCACAGCAAATGCTTTCCATCCCTTATGATGTTTGGTATAAATTTGGTATATGTTTTGTCTTTCTTTTTTGGTGAGCTGGCTTGTTACACTTCTACAAATTGGAAGTTCTTTAAAGTTGAAACCGAAGTAACAGTGCACAGTTTTTCATTTTCTTTTAGCTTTAATAGAAAATAAAGAATCAAACATTGTCCTTTACTAAAGAATCAAAATGAGCTCTAATATTCATCGATACTATTTTCCATTGTATTTCATAAAATTATAAATTCTTATCTGATAGAATATCTAAATAGATAATGCTTTTATTTAATGCTTATGATCATGCAAAAATTCTCTTTCCTTGTTTTATTTAAATAGGTGAAGGAATCAGCATCAAGTGTTCATGTTATTTATTTATTTTCTTTTACTTTTCAGAAATCTGCGCTAGATTTAGAAGGCTTAGCAAGGTACCTTGCAGAATCCATTACAGATCGTGATTATCGGGAAACGAGACACAATACTATTGAAGATGATGGGTTGAGAGGTTTAATTAATTTGATGACAGTTGTCATGAAGCATAATCCATCTTTCAAATGCTCTGTTGAAGGAAAAGTAAGTTGAAAATAATTATTGTATTTTAATCTTTAATCAATTTTAATATGTTATCTCTTACAATATCTGTTCACATGTTTAATTTTTATATTAGCTTTCAGATAAATAAAGACTTATTTTTTCTCTTAAAGGATTTGGTTCTTCACATGTTTGATGCTTTGTTTGCTCTTCCGAATCCAAAGCAAAGACATTTACCAAAATGTAAATCTCCTTCTGTCCGTTCTGCAGCTTATGACTTATTAGTTGAAATGCTTAAAGGATCATTCGAAAATTATCAAGTTCTTCATGAAAAGCTTCTTTTACAACATACCCCAGGTTTGTTTTACGATTTTACATTCTCTCAGTTCTTGAGAATCGCAATTTTTTCCCACTATATTTTATTACAATTTTTTAAATGAAATATTTGCAGGTATGGAGAAAAATATTATCTTGTAATTTGTTTTAAATTTTTTTATGCATGACAGGGCTTAAAAAAATTGTTATTGTGAAATCTATTAGTGTATTATAATAATTGATTTAAAATTATAAAAGCGGATTTAATGTTTCTATAATTATGTAAATATTATTTTGTAAATAAACTGCTTAAAAAATATATATTATTTAATTGTAATAAAGGAACAATATCAATTTTAAATCCAAGCAAATTCAATGGATTTCTTTTTTTTATGTTAGAAAATAAATTGTTAAAACTTTTACAATTTATTAAAATTTAAAAAATAAATTGCTAATTTTTGAAAATATTTCAAAGGATCTTTTTTAACGTATTCATTTTTATTTGCATGCTTGGGTTTATTTTTTATTAAAAAGTTGGGGTTTTTTTCTATGATTAATGGTTTAAAATTGTACTTATGTTTCATTTACTTTAGTTATAATTAGACAAATGATTAAAAATCAATATTGGTATATTTTTAAATTATTTTTAACTATTAGTATAATGAAATAGCTGTAAAAAAACACAGTGATTTTAGTGATTTTCTATAGCAGATAGACAATTTTTCTCATTTATAAATTCTCTTCATTGTCCATTTTTATAATGGCGAACTGAATATGTAATAGGCAGCATTGATTAGTAAATTACTAATAAGTGCTATAAATTAAATATTAAGCTGAAAATAGACCAAAATGAAAATTATTATTTTAAAAACTTTTTGCAGATTCTCACAATCCTTATCCTTGGGACTATTGGCCACATGAAGATGGTCGAGCTGAATGTGGTTATGTAGGTTTAACAAATTTAGGTGCTACTTGCTATCTGGCATCTTGCATTCAACATTTATATATGCTTCCTCAGGCAAGAGCTACTATTTTGTCTGCAAAGGTAATTTGTTTTGTTACATTTATTATTAGCATTTCCAGATAATTTTTTTTTATTTTCTTTCTTTATAACCAGAATAATTTTTAATTTCTTCATTGTTATTTATTTTTAAATATATTGCATATTGCTTGATTATACAATATATGATACATTAAAATAACAACATAAACAACCATAAACTTATTTTTCTTGTCCTTTGCATTGAATTTCTTTTCATTTTATATCTATACTAATATAGAATTTTATTTTGTAATAAAAATCTTTTATTTATTATTCTTATCATTTTAGATTTTTTATTTGCTTATTTTATATTTTGAAATCGAGTAATTTTCAGTTGGAAACTTTTTGATTTTTAAGCTTTACTATAAATGATAAATGTGTAGAAATTGCCCATTTCGTCTCATTTTAAATTAAGTTATTTCACCATTGAACAAACTCCTAAAAAATATATTTTTAATTACATAATAGGAGATATTAAATGGTATGAAATGCTTGCTTATGTAATAATGCTATTACAAATCTTATCAATATATGTATGGTAATGAGCTTTTGTAAATTATATTTTTTTAAATTTGTCTTGCAGATTGGTGAAAATGGCAAACATGAAAGTACTTTAAAAGAACTGCAGCGGATGTTTGCTTATTTATTGGTAATTATCAGATTGCATTAATTTTCTACATTAAATTTTGTTTGCAAGTAATGCGTATCGTGAAATTAATATTAAAAAAATATTCCATTATTTTAGGAAAGTGAAAGAAAAGCATACAATCCTCGTGGTTTCTGTAAAGTTTATACTATGGATCATCAGTTATTGAATACAGGAGAACAAAAAGATATGGCTGAATTTTTCACTAATCTTATCAGTAAATTAGAGGAGATGTCTCCCGAATTAGTATGTATTATCATGTTTTATTATTCTTTACATGTTTAGTATGTATCATGTACATTAAATCTGATATACATTTGCTTTATTTTTGTTGTTGCATATTCAAAAGCTGAAAAAGGAATATTATTTGTAGATTATGAAGTATCTGGAATAAGCTCTTTAATCTTATTTAAAATGCTCCTATTATATTAAATTTTAGCTATTTAAAATTTTTTGCATTTTTAATTCTGAGTTTCTTATTTATGTAGAAAGAAATGGTGAAAACATTATTTTGTGGTGTTGTATCAAACAATGTAGTGTCATTAGTAAGTATTGCTTGTTTTTTCTTTTATATGAAGTTCCCATCTTTTTTCATTTTTGAATGCAAATGTATTTTTTATAATTTTATTTAAATTCACAGCAGTAATTTTAAAAAATGTATGTAATTTAGTATTTTTAATATACCTAACTGCTTATATTTCTGAAAAACTTAATAATTAAGTTATTTGTTGATTTGTTATGTGATTTATCTTTTTTAAAAATTATTTTCTTTTTAAAAGTTAAAATATATAATATAGCATTATAATTTAGCAGATTTTTCATGTCTTTAAGTTTACATGAATATTTGTAAATTTATTCTCAATTCTGGCCCTATGAATTTTTCAAATTTTTAATTAGCAAATCCTTTTAGATAATTTGATATATAATTAAAAGTAATTTTTTTTTCTTGGAGTAGGTTGCCAGGGATTAAATAATTTGTAAATTTTCTGAAAACTCAATTAAAAAATTTTTTTTTTCCTTCTAAATACTGACTAAAAAATTAACAAGAATCATTAGAAACATTTGTGCGCATTAAAAAAAAAAAAACTACATTGAAACCAGTTACGTACAATTCAGCTATTTTTTTTATATCACTATGTCTTATAGTTGAATGACAATTTTTATACAACAACATTTTATTTTCATCATATATTTTTATTATAGTTTCAATGTTCTCATATGTTTGTATTATCTCTGTGTTTGCACTTACAATTTGATTTTTTTAAAATTTTCTTTCTAAGCTTGTTGCACTCTTCTACTTATAACTTACTTTATATGCATTATTTAACTTCTTTTGTAAATGCTTCAAATAATTTTTAATATTAATCAGCTTTCCATAAACTATAAATTGTGAAGTTTTGCCTGCATTCAATTAAGAAATCTTTTCAGGACTGTCCCCACATAAGTCGAACATTAGAAGAGTTTTACACTTTACGTTGTCAAGTGGCTGATATGAGAAATTTATTTGTAAGTTGTTTTTCTTTTCTTTCAACAAATAAAAAAAAATGCTAATAATAGAAATTTTCATTGATTTACTAATTTTTTTTCCTTATTATTTAGGATTCTATTGATGAAATAACTGTTAAAGATACACTTGAAGGTGATAACATGTACACATGCTCACAGTGTGGAAAAAAAGTTAGAGCTGAAAAAAGGTAATACTTTTTTAAGAATTCATTTTAATATTTAAAATTAAGAGTATTCTCTGGTGATTATTAATGCTATTTACCACATTTTATTAACTAGATGAATACAATATAATACAAAAATTTTAATTTGTATCTTAATTTAAAATTTTAGAAGTTAAAAACTGCTTGAACTGTTTCATGCTGTAAATAAATGGTTATCTTCACTAAGCTTATACTCTGAATTTATCTGTGAATGTGTTTTATCCCTTCTTCTCCCTTTTTTTGTTTTAGCAATGTTAATGAATTGAATTCGAATAAAATTTTGTGATCAGTGAAGATATTTTTTAATTGTAATAAATTTTGTCTTAGCCCAAGTATGATCATGTTAAGTTGATACAGAATTTTGGGAATGCTACATAACTTTCCTTTTATTTCAATAATAATTTGTAATGTTTGGTTCACCTTCAATAATCAGTAGTACATAAAATAGCATTGCTTCATTAAAAAGTTAGCTTAATATATTTTCTATTTTATAGAATATGGGAAAAAAGATTATATATAATTTTTTTCATGCTAGTTTGTTATTCTAGATGCATTAATCTATTTATTAGTGCTGTAGTCCTGCTATTATATTAATATTATTATTATTGCATTCTCTAGATTTTCTTGAATTAATGAAATTTATTATTTGCCTTCTTATAGTAAAATGTATAAATTTTTTATTTATTTGTTAGTTTTAACAAGCATTTTTCAGATGCAATTGAGTTTAATTGCTACTTCCTTCGCATTTTGATGATGGCAAATCAAAGATACACTCTAGTTAATATTGTTATAACAATGTATCATATGAGAGTAGCACTCTTAAAGCTTTGAAATATTTCTATTGATACTTTCAAATTGTTTTTTTTTTATGTAATACTTTTTTTTATTTATATGTTTTTTAATAGATGATTAGTACTTGCAGAGCCGGCCTTCTGCGGGGTGTGGCGGGTGCTATGCACCCGGACCCCGCGACTGAGACTATTTTAAGAATTAAATTAGTGTTCTCAACAATAATAGTGTTTGCACTTTCTGAAAGTATACAAATTTGTTTCCACATGGCTGACTGACGCATTAAGGTGTTATTTTTTTAACACTGCAATTGATACTGTTATTGTACAAATAAAGGATATATTTAAAAATATACGAAATATTATTTCTGATTTCAAATTAATCACTGATATAAAAACTTTAGAAAAATGTTCCAAAAACTTTGTAAAGTTTTAAAACAACGATGTAGATAAAAATTTAATCCAGGAAATTTGTTTGCTACAGGATTTGATTTTGAATGAAAGAGTTGTAAGTAATGCACAAGACATATTGCAGTACATACTAAATGATAATAATTATAATGAGTTATTTCTAAATGTATTAACTGTTTAAAAACATTTCTTTACGTTGCCAGTTGCTATAGCAAGTGCTGAGCACTCTTTCAGTAAATTAAAATTAATAAAGAATTATCTTCAGTCAAGCATGTGTTCAGAACGCTTAAATTTAACGATTTTTTTAACGATTTTTTTTAAGTGATGTATTAGCAAAAAGAAAATCATGCATTAAATAAACATGTATTAATAATGTGTTCGTCTAATATTTTACTTCACAAAAAATTAGGGCCCCAAATGGCTTCTTGCACCTGGGCATCTTTCTAGAGAAGGCCGGCTCTGTTAAGAATTCAGTTAATCACGTGATCTCCCTGGGCGGAACTAGCTGCCAATCATGTGTCACGTGGTCTCCCTGTTGTTTAGTATATTTATTTTTTTCTAGGACTGGACTCCTGTACTAGGGGGAGTGTTATCTCGGCTCGGCTCTCCCAAGAGAGTTTTATGTATAGCTCTCTAGACCTTCTACACTTTGGCGTTTTCATATGCCTTTTGTTGTTGATGTTACCAATAAACCCCAGAAAAGACAACATGTGTCCAAGTCATTTCACTCGGACCACAATCTTCACTAAATTAATGAATTATTGTGCAATCAAGAAACACAATGATAATTTATTATTTTACAGGCTCAGAGTACTGGCATAAAAATACTGTCAAAAGCATACTGATGTTAGAAATTTATGAATATATTTATTAGTATTAGATATTATTCCATGTTTTAATAAGCCTTTATTTGGAAAAATGGAAATATATTACAAAATTTCTAATTTCTTTTTCATTTTTTTTTCTTCCAGGGCATGTTTAAAAAAGTTACCGAAGATTTTATGTTTTAATATGATGCGTTATACATTTAGTTTTGTCACAAACACAAAAGAAAAAGTTAATACACACTTCTCATTCCCATTTCAACTTGACATGTCAAATTATATGGAAAAGAATCTTATTCCACAGCAACACATTGGTAAGTTATGAGTAAAATATATTTTTTTGCAAAAATATTTCATATTCTGTATCTTTTATTATATTGGGATCATTTAATCTCAATAGGAAACCTTCCTAGATCACGTGACTTATTGATCTGAACTCAAATATACTGTAAAAGAAGAAAAAAGAATGATTAATGATTTTTTCCCTTCATTTTCACCTTTTATGTTTCAAAGTTTATGTTGCATCATATTATCCCAATGCTTATTATCACAAGCTATGCTTTTCCCCCCAATTATTTAAATGAATTATATAAATATCATACACAAATGTTTATGCTAATATTTACATTGATTATTTATTTTCTTTCCCATTGTAGATAAAGAAGAGAATAGTGGTACTGCATCTGATGACGAATGTTATGAATATGAGCTTATTGGTGTAACTGTTCACACTGGAAATGCTGAAGGGGGGCATTACTATAGTTTTATTCGGGAGCGAAATCAACCTGGAAAAGACAAATGGTGATATGTTTTTCTATATATATTTATCCTATTATTATTGACTTAAGATATTTTTTTATAGGCCTTTAATAAATTAATATTTTATCTTGCATTATATTTTAATTGCTGCTATAAATAATTGATAAATTATTTTTATTGAAATTGACTAAAAATTTTATGTTTCTTAGAAATCTCGTATGCATTTTTTAATTTTGTGCATTAACTTTAAAGTTTGTTTAGCAAAATGATTGCAGCTGATGATTTTTGTGATATAGCATTAAAATAAGCAGTGGGGGGGGGAGATAAATATTATTATACTTGTCTGAAGGGTAATTTTTGTCTTTGAAACCTTTCCCATTACCTAATTGGGTAATAATACAAAATTCAAAATTTTATTTTAATCAATGATTACAATAAAATAAATCTTAAATTTTGGCTTTTAGTCATTTTTTTAAAAAAGATTTCTTTCAATATTAGTTTCTTGAGTTGCATTTTTGTTTTTTTAGGGTTTAAGTAATATAATTTTTATAATGCATTATTTTCCAATTTTCAGGTATTTATTTAATGATTCTGAAGTGAAATTATTTGATCCTACACATATTGCTGGAGAATGTTTTGGAGGAGAAATGACGGTAATAAATAATATTTTTTATTTTTATTTTTCAAGTTATTAGTTGCTATGAATGGATCTCTTATATATATATATATATATTGTTTTGTTTCAGAGTAAAACTTATGATTCTGTCACTGATAAGTTTATGGATTTTTCATTTGAGAAGGTAGGTTGTTTTTTGCATTGATGTTTTAGTGCATATTTGAGCTGATTTTATATGCTACTTAAAATGCATTTTTTTAAAAATATTGAACCCATCATTTGTAAATACTAATTCATTCTCTCAAAATTAACCTGATTAAAACAGTATAAATAATGTCTGCATTAGATTTTTGTTAAATTTCATAATTTTTTTTAAGATTTTAGGTATGAATATTGTATTTCATTAAGAATTTGTTACTGTTCACTACTTGTGTAGAATTCTCATTTTGTACACATATCCAATCTTATTTATTTGTGTCATTTGTTGTAACATTACTTCACTTTATTCTTTGTGAATTTCTTATTTCATCTTCTAAAAAATGTGCTCTTCTGTTTATATTAGACAAATAGTGCCTACATGCTTTTTTATGAAAGAATGAGTCCCAAGGATTCCAATGTCGAACAATCTGCAAGTGCAAAAGAAAATTCATTAGTAAACAGTGAAGACCATTCCCCTCAAATTGAGCTTTCTCCTGAATTAGCAGAGGTAATATTAAAAGTATTTCAATTTATATATTTAGTGTAAAAAAATTTATTTTGAAATTACAAAATTTGTTTATTTTTTACTTATATTAAGTATCTAAATATAAAGGGTGATTTCAGTAAAATTTATAAATTATAATTCAAAACTTTAAAAAAATTGAAGTAATTTTCAGTTTTGCAGATTCTATTTTGTGTGCAAATTATATTATTATATGTATTATTTAAATTTTGTTTTAATTAATTTTGTTTATTAATAGTGGATTTGGCAAGATAACATGCAATTCCTCCAGGATAAAAGTTTGTTTGAACATACATATTTTGAGTAAGCAGTTTTCTGTTTATCTTTTAGAATTACTTAGCTACTTTTCTTACTAACATTATTAATAATGTATTCTTTATTTTCTTAACTAGCTTCATGTGGCAAATTTGTAGTTATATACCTCAAACATTATCTGGACACAATGATATTATACTATTATCAGCAAAACTTGGTACTTCATTTGTTTTGGAAACATTAATTCATGCTAAAGAAAAGGTATGCTTTATTATTTGATTCTAAATTTTTTTTACAGAATATTTGTTGATGCTCGATAGAACCAGAATATAAAATGATCTTCAGTAGCTAAGTTCATTTAATAGAGAAAAATTCAATTAAATTGGAACATTAAAAAAACTC
>JAPMOR010082004.1:805301-840828 GCA_026543865.1 Argiope aurantia
CCCATTTTTAATCATTTTTATTTTTCTCCAATTATAGCCAACTATCGCTCAGTGGATCGAACTGTTAACAAAACAGTTTAATGCTAGTCAACCAGCATGTGAGGTAAGCATCTGTTTTATTTGTATTTTATTTTCCAGAATTTACATTTTTCTTCTATATGTGTAATTATATTTAATAAATGGAATTGAGCATTGATCTAGAAAATTCTAAATGTTTTCCTTTTTTCTTTCTTTTAGTGGTTTTTAGATCACATGGCTGAAAATAATTGGTGGCCTGTGCAAATATTAATAAAATGTCCAAATCAAATTGTTCGACAAGTGAGTAAATTATTACTATATTTATGTAAGCTATTGAAAATTATTTTAGACTATGAAGGAAATATTTGTCATTTATTATTTATTTTACTTTAAGATTTTCTGAATTAATTTATTGGAATAATATTTATCATATTTTCATATTTGTTAAAAAATGTTTCTTATAAAAACATTTTAATTTTTATATTGTTATTTCTAGCAACAAAAATAGTTTTAGCTTAGACGGTTCTGGAAAATGATTATCCCTAAAATATAACAAAAAAAAATTGTGTATAACAAACAAGAATAATTTGTAATCAGTATAAAATTAGTATTGACAGCAGTAATGAATGGTAGAGTCAATTCTTTTCTGTCATATGTAGTTCCACAATAACTATTTGCTTTGGTTCTTTCCATGAATATTTATATATATGAATTTTAAAAGTAGCTTGTTTATTATCTGTTTCTTACTGTTAAACTAACAAAGTAAGGCTGATGACAAAGTTATTTTTTAAAAATTGCCAATTTTTATTGAAGTAGTGTCAACTTTTGACAGTGACTTTCTTCTTCTAATAAAAGTAGTTAAGATGTTCACACGATGCTGCAATCTTCAAGATTTATATCTTGGCTATGATACTTCTGGTTGGTGAAACATTGACTTGAGATAATTTTTTTCAAAGTAGTTTAATGGTAGTGTGTTAATACATTTTTATGTTAAGAATTCATAATTTTTCATATGTTCATAATTTTTTTCTTCAGAATATTTATATAGTTATTTTCTAGTTGGATTTATTTTTTCTTTTAACTTAAGAAATACTTTGGTTGAAATTAATTTGGTTTTATTTTCTTTTTACAGCTCTTTCAGAGATTATGTATTCATGTGATAACTCAACTAAAGCCTCTTCATTCTGCAATGTATCTTCAACCGTTTTCTGATAGGTATGGAGGAAAAAATTTTTTATTGTTCATTTATTTTTATATAATTTAGTAATGGCATTATATAGTGAAGTATGTTTTAAAATATAAACTTTCAAAAGTTAAACCTATTACACAGAAACAGAAAATTATTTTCATTAAAAATTATGTACATATGTAACCTTAAAATTACTGTTTTAACCACTTAAGTTAAACTTAAATGACACTGGTACTGCAACATCTGAATTTTGTAGGCCTTTGACTTTAAGGTCTTTCTTGATGTCTAATTTCTGTAGAAATAATAATCTAATATTAATCCTTTATTACATAAAAATCACTAACTTAAAGAACATTTGGCTCGGCTATATTTCAGGAAAATTATCTTCTTGTGCACATAAAGAGGTTGAATGCATTCCCACATTTTCTCTTCTCGTGCTATCAGCACTGGCTAAAAACAGTTCCTCAGATTCATGGACATGAATGTTTACGAGAAAGTTTAAAATTGTTTCAAAAACATAAAATTTTGCTTCAATGAAGAAAAAGAATGAATAATTTATGAGACAATTCTCCCATCTTTTAAAAGTCAATGCCATATATATATATTTTAACTTTTTTTTTTCAGGATGTTATTTTGACAGAAAATCCATTAACGATTTATGCTTTGTTTTGTGTTTGCTAAATTGTTGAAAACTTTTTGAATCATATTGTGTTCTTTGTTTTCAAATATTTGTTTTTCTTGTTTTAGTGATGATTCATCTGATGGTGATATTTCTCAAATTGGCCAGTATTCCTGTGTGACAAGGTTCATTAGGAAACTTCTTACCCTTGTAATTACATTTTTTAAAATATTTTTAATCTGAAAAATTATCAACATGAATATGAATAGAATATTAATGTAAATGACAGACTTCAAAACTATTGTTCATAAAACTTAATTTGTGTTTTAAAGATAAATTAACATTTTTACTTAATATTGTTACAAACCTGTAATTTTGCTACCTGGAACGAATATTGTCATTGTGGGAAAAACCGTTGTAAGATCTGTCCTGTGCGTGTTGAGCGGGTGCCGCGCCAATGACCTGAGAGCTTGACGACCATTTGTCGACTTGGCGATGAATTTGGCGAGTTTGGCGACTAAATGGATCATACTGGAAAGTTCGAGAAGTTTCACGATCCATTCAGTAGGAACCAAGGCACGCCCTGATTGGTCTGAAGATTCTAGCCTCGCCTCCCGGAACTATAAAAGACGGGCACTCTGAAGCTGCAGAGAAGTCTATTTATATCCCCCCAGTGCAAATAATTCCAATTTTATTTTCGACATCGAAAACCTAATGCAAACAGGACCTAATGAAATAATTTGCGGAGACTTTAACACTCACCACGTTAGCTGGGATTGTAAGCGTAACTGCCCAAAAGGTAATTCTCTAAAATCATTCGCCCTTCAGGTCGGATTAGACATTATGGCACTGCCCACCTCCACTAGATTTGGACCTCAGTCAGCCAGTACAATAGACCTCAGCTTAATTAAAGACTTCCTGTACCCATATGAAATTCACTCCTTACCTGAACTTAGCTCTGACTATAATCCCATCTTACTAAATTTTTTCTTTAAATATTCCCTGCCCAATAATCTTAATAAATATAAAACAAACTGGAATAATTTTAAATTGACCTTCAGTCAATCAGAAACCCCAAACGTTGATGAATTTACAAACCCAGATAAACTGGACCATTTTGTAAACATCTTCGAATCGCAAATTATTAACGCAAAAAATTTAGCCACCAACCCATTATAAATAGTCAAAATTTTATTGACCCTTAAATTAGAGACCTAATCAGGGACAGGAACTTTCCCAGGAAATTTTTTCAAAAAACCAGAGACCCAGTCTTCAAGAGACTAATGAACCTACTTAATAAGGAAATTGAAAAACTTAACAATAAAATCGAAAACAATGAATTTATAAACAAATTAATTAGTGTTAACACAGAAGACAGATCAATCTGGAAACATGTCAAAACTTTTAAAAGTAAAAAACAAAAAATTCCAGCCCTTAGAGGCCCTGCTAGTATTGCAGTAACTGATAAAGAAAAAGCAAACTGCCTGGCGGCTAGCCTTGAGAAACAATTTCAGCTTAATGAATTGAACAATTTCACCACAGAACATAATGTAAATAATACAGTCAAAAGCTTTCTTGACTCACTGCCACAAAAATTTATTGATATTCCCCCTCCCTCAACTGATGAATTAAAGGATCATATTAAGAAACTTAATATCGAAAAAGCCCCTGGCCTTGACAGTATTAACAACAAAATGTTAAAGACACTTCTGGACAATTACCTAAAATTTTTAATTAATATAATTCATAGCATTCTCAAATTAAGACATTTTCCCATGTTATAGAAAACAGCTGCACTTATCCCCATATTAAAGCCAGGAAAAGACCCAACTGATCCCTGCAGTTATAGACCCATATCCTTACTTTCCTCTGTCAGCAAAATTACTGAACAGATAATTCTCAATAGATTAAATAATTACCTAGAAGAACATAATATACTAACACCTGAACAATTTGGATTTCGCCATAACCTATCTACAACCGACCAATTAATTAGAGCAGTAGAATTCATTGAGGAAGGTTTTGAAAATAAACAAAAAAACTGCAGCGGTTTTCCTTGACATTCAGAAAGCTTTCGACAGTTTGGCAAGATGGCCTTATTTGCAAGCTAATTAATTACAACATACCCCCACACCTAATCAAAATTATAATTTCTTTCCTTAGTTACAGATCCTTCAAAATCAAAATAAACAATGAATTTTCTGAAGTAAAACCTATTTTTGCAGGTGTACCTCAAGGATCTAAACTAGGGCCAATTTTATTTTCCTTGATATCCCCAAGCAATTTAACACTATTTTGTGCATGTGCGCTGATGACACTGCAATACTAGCTAGAAACAAAAATCAAAATTTCATTACCATAGCTTTAAACTGACATATTAAATCTCTTGAGGACTGGTTCATCGAATGGAAAATTGAAATAAATGCTAGTAAAACTGAAACTACAGTTTTTAATAAAAATAACTGTAAAAAGAACTTCTCCCCAGTTAAAATTAAAAATCAAATTTCCCGTGGTCTAAGGAATGCAAATATTTAGGCATTATTCTAGACAGTAAACTAACTTGAAAACCCCACTTTATTTACACAGCTAAAAAGTTTCGAGACCTAACTCATAAATTTTATCCTTTAATTTCTCGAAACTCCAAAATGAATAGACAAAATAAAATGCTTATTTACTCTGCCTACTTGCGTCCAGTATTAACTTATGCCTGCCCTGTGTGGGGATATGCTGCCAAGACTAGTCTTAGACTTATAGAACGCCAGCTAAATAACTTAATTAGAAATTTCTTCAATATGAAATACTACATGCCCAATACAAATATGTACTTATGCCTAGACTATCCCCCTCTTAAAAAATTCATTAAAAAACTAGCCACTAACTTCTTTAAAAACATGGATAAGAATGAAAATGAAGCAATAGTTAAAACCCTAAATATAAACCATCTACAAACTCTAGAAGACCCCGTAATATACTACTTTAATTTATCTCGGCCCTCTAGTTTTTCTTCCTAACTTTTATTATTTCAAACTCAAAAATTAAACAGTATCTCAATAGCCAATTCTAGCTCACAAGCAGTAAAAATTTACTAAGCCCAACGGCAGCATACCCCCGCACACTCGTCCTAATATCAGACAATCACAATGAGTCCTGACACTCGCCATCTCCAAATCTCGTCGAAGATGGCCACAGAAAAGTATAGATAGCAAAGCACTGTGAAGTATCTCCTTACTGGGGATAAGCCCCTGCTGGGGCTAGGCGCCCCGTCAACCCAACCATCAAGCTGCAGAGAAGTTATGTGTATCGTCAGAAGTTGTATGTGAGAGTAGTCGGAGTCACCGACAAGTAAAAGATTTGAGAGGATTAGACAGCAAGCTGTTGAACTAGCGATTAAATGTGCTGCATTATTATGATTGATTGCCTTTACTTGTAGAAGAAAAATTTTGTAACAATATTTTAACATTTTCAGAACTATGGTTATATTTAATGTTTTTGAATTTCAATTTTTTGAACTGAGTATTCACATTTTAAAATATATTGAAAAATTGTTTTCTTTGATTTTATACCTAGCTCTTTTCTTTCTGTATGATTGTGGATTGTTTAATTTAAAATTAAACAAGCATTGGTTGTTCATTGGTTTGTTTGTGGTTTATAAGTGCTAGAACTTATGCACTGTTCTTTTTTTTTTAACACTAGAATAAAGACATTTTTCTATGTTATGATAGGGCTTAAACTTTTTCTTCTCAATCCCCCCCCCCTTTTATTTGGTATGGAGAAGCTGCTGCATCCTCATTTCTATCTGAAATTTAGTTGCAATACTTAGCTAGAAAATAAACAGGGAAGTGAAAAATTAGATTTAGAACTAAGAGAAAAATTAAATTTAATAAAATTTTTAGAAGCCTTTTTTAATTATTAAAAAAATGGTAAATAATGTTTTAAAAAAGATATTATTAAAAATTTTACAATCTTGGTAATTTTCTGTGTGACATTTCAGTTTCAGAAGTTTTATTCTAGAATGTATTAAAATATTCATGGAAGATTTTCTACGAGTTTTAAAATATGAGATCCTTTTCAAAAATATAAAAAATATTTAAATTAGAAAAATAAATTTCATTTATATAAATGAAAATCTTAATATAAGTTATGCTGATTTATATTTTGAATTGTTGATTTTTTTACAGATTGAACATGGTGCTAAACAACATCTGAAACATTTAACTGAATACTTTGCTTTTTTATTGGAATTTGCTAAAATGGGAGAAGAGGAGTGCCAATTCTTACTTTCCATTGAAGCTATTTCAACCATTGTAAATTTCTACCTGGGGCAAAAGGCCTCTGATTATGTAAGACAATTTTTATTTCATTAGAACTAATTGATAAATTTGAAAATGCATTAATATTTCTTTAAAAATTCAAAAATATTCTTATAGGTTGAAGTCTTGTCTGATGAGGAAGAGGATGAAGATGATGAAGTTGTTTCTGCAGTAGATGATAAGTACAAGCCTGCTTCTCTTGAAAAGATGATTTCTCTCATAGCATTGTTGGTAGAAAAGTCAAGAGATGAAGAAAGATTGCAATTATCTCATAATGACTACAATGCTGTTGCAGGGGGAAAAGTATGTTTATATGCCATTTATTCTTTCTTCATTGTTTTAAAATCTTGTATATAATTTAATTTTGTTACTTTTAATAAAATGAATTTGTACTATTATAAAATAATGCATAAGGCGTTATTTAATATTGATAAGGCTTCCTAGTTTGACTTGTATCAAGAATTTTGTTTGTTAATAATTCGTTTCTAAAGCAAATATTTTCATTAAATGTACTGGAAAAGGTTCAGTTTAAAGTAGTCAAACCCACTTCATGCTATATGTATTTCCCCCGCCCTTCTTAAGGATAGTATAGATGTTATACTGTCTGTCTGTATAAAAGAATGGTACAACTTTTATACCATTATCTTATCCTCCCTTTATGAAATTCATCTGCAAGATAATATATATTACATTGATTGCTATTGAGGATAAGAATAAGTTCATTTGTGTATGGTTGGCATCAACTACAGATATTTGAATAAAAAGAGACAGCACTTTTCTAAAATCGATGCTTTGGGAAATAAACTGGATTTTTTCTTTCTACCTATAATCGAAAGGACAAATAGTAAATAGTAATCATAAATAACTGTTATAAAAAATACATGGAAATTTCTCATTTGATTATTTAAAATTTATTCTTTATGAAATAAATGTATCATTTATATTTTTGTTGATGGAACTTGGAATATTATATAATGGGATTTTAAAAAAGAAACAATATCAGTTTAATGTATTAACTTATTATAAACTGTAATCGTAACTGTTAATTCTACATTAAGCATAAGGCTGATGCAGTTTTATTTGCAAGTATATTATAATATGTATTTTGTGTTTTAGGGCTTTCCGTTCCTTTATCAACAAATTCGCGATGGTATTAATTTGAGACAAACGTGCAATCTAATTTTCAGTTTATGCCGGTGGAATGATGCTCTAGCTGTGATGGTAAATTTCTGTTATTTTTTATAAGGCTAAAGATAAATTTAATAAAAAATCATTAATAGTAGATCAGCATCATTTGATAACTTGCATTAATTTTCTTCCTTTTTTTTTTTCAGATTGTAAATATGATTTTCACTGCCATTACTAAACAGCATGAGGTTAGACATTTTTCTTCTGACCATGTATGTCTATATATTATTGACATATTATTAATTTTAAGCTATATTGTTGAAAATCATAAATTTTCAAAATGTTTTTAATTAAATAAACTTATTGTTATATATATATTTTTAGTTGAATGCTTCATTTTTCAAACTTCTGTCTATGCTCGTGGAATTTGTTGGTGGACCTCCTGGGCTACCGCCATTTACCAATTTAATTCTTCAAAGGATATGGGAGGTAATATATGTATATTGTAATATTTCTTCTTCTTTTTTTTTTTTGTATAATTATAAACAACCATTATTTTTTCAGTAATGGAGTTGACATTCTATTTTAAAATGTTGAAAAACAATTAACTGATTCCTTAATCTAGATAGGCAATTTAAAAAGGGAATGGTTAAAATAAACAACAACAACAAAAACCCTTTTACATTAAAATAAAAGATTAATCTTTCTTTTTTGTAATTTGTATACATTTAATGAAACTGACAAGATTGCATTTTATACCATTTTGATGTTTTGCCAATTATTAATTGCATTAAAATTAAATAGATTCATCAAATGAGTATTAAATTGGTTATGGCTCAAAAATTCTTTAAAATTTCCATTTTCCATCAAGTATTCTGAAGGAAAAACTTATTATTCATTAAAAATTTGATGTTATAAACAAGTGGTAACAAGATTTTTTTAATTTCATGGTGCATATATTTAGAGCAATCCCCCAGCCCTCTCAATTTCTTTTATATTCTGTTTTTTTTTATCTAAAATTTTATGCTTAACATAAGTTTATGCTGTAATTTTTTCTGAATTATATTTCAAATTCATTGTGTGGTACAAGAAATTAATTCTACATAATTTACCATTCCCCCCCCCCCCATCTTAGGCTGCAGATTATTGTCCTCAACAGTGTATGGAGTGGTTGACTCTTCAAGTTCCTCGAAATAAAATAGCTCATACTTGGGTACTACAGAGTATGGATAGTTGGGTTGAAAGATTTCTAATGGCTCATAATGTTCAACGTGTCCGAAATGGTGAGTTCATTTTTGGTTGTGAAATTTGAATTTTACCTTTTTTTCAATATATATTGATTTTTAAAAAAATAGTTTATTTTTTTATTTTTTTTAACTGCTTCTGCTGAAAAATTAAATCTAGTTATTATTTAAAACTATATTTTGCAACAGTATATTTCATTACCCAAATTGATTTTCCAAAGAAAGCTTTGTCATTTATAATATGTACTGCTACATTTTTTAAAAAAAGAATTCTATCTTCAAAAGAAAATGTGTATAAATAAACACTAATAAGTTAAGAAATATTTCTGTGATATTTAATTTATATTTAAATTTCATTTCCAAAATTGTACATGAAATGATTTCTGTTGTAATTCATATATATATAAATATAAACATTTAATTATGTTGTTAATCGGTATTATTGAATGCTTTGTTAAATTTTTTTAATCTGCTTGATTTTATTTTCTTTTAAGTTTTCTATATGTATTTTGTAATAAAAATTTAAATATATACAAAAAAATTTAAAAACAATTATATTTGTAACTGTAATTTATTCTATGTATAGAATTATTTTTGAGTAATTTGTCTGTATTAGAGCAATAGTTTGCAAGTCAGTCACTTATGTAAATTATAGGTTGATATGCTTTATTATAATAAAAAAAATATTATCAAATGTGAAATAAAAAGTTAAGAATTTGTCTTTTCTTGTTAAGGTTTATTTATTGTTAATTATGTATTATGCAATCCACCTTGCAATATCTGATTTCTTTTTTTATTTTTCATCAATATAGTTTTTAAATCTAAATTGTATCACTAAATAAGATTTTTTTTCCTCTTTAGTGGTTGCTCTTCTTTTAGTATCCTTAGTTCCTAGTAATAATTTTCGCCAAGCTTATCGGGCTGCCCGAAGTGTCCTGATGCCACATAAGGAAATTGTTGTAAGTGATCTTATTTCTCTATAAAGCTATTGTTAAACAAATTTTATGATGCTATGCAACAGTATTTGTTTATGAGATGCAGTATAAACATTAATTCTTCATTTATATCGGTATTTTTCTATAATTGTTAATCAAATGATTCATACGTACTAAATTTCTGCTAAATATTTCAGATGAGCCCTGAAGCTACAGAAGTTATGCATAAAGTAAGTAGAAAGTATTATTGTTTAGGTATTTTTATTACTTTTTTTTCATATTTTATTTAAATAAATGAATATTATTCTATTATGTTATAGATAGTAGGTGTTTTGATGGTGCTATTGCTATTCAAATATTGTTGTTAATTTTATTTTTATTCTGTTATTGTTAAATATATAATTTATTATTTTTTGTATGATTTGCATTTTGCACCATTTTGAAATTAATGCAAAAAACTTGTAGTTGAATAGGGAAAGATGTCAAAACAATAATTCCCATGTTTTTTCTATTTCTTGAGGGATTTTTTTAAAATTTGAAATATTATTATCACTGTATTGTTAGTGCAAACCTTATAAGGGCTTTTCCGTTTTGGTTTCATGCTTAAAATTATCTTCATTTTATAGATATATGATCTTCTGTTGCGGTTACTGAAACGTGCAAAGATGTATGTTGGTAAGTTTGTTTTATTGAATTATTATATATTTGACTTAATGCAGTTGATTAGAAATTATAAAATTGTAGTAATTTCATTATCATTTAGGATTTTTATTCATATTGTTCTATTATATGCATATTTATCCAAAGTTATTTCATGTAATTTTGCAAAATATTTCTAGCCTTTTTTTTTTGTAAAATATAAATATAGATTAAAAATCTATTTTTTTCAGTGATATTGTTTTTATTTTAATGCAATTTTATAAATTCATTTTAATCAAATTATTCAAGTTATTTATGTAAAAAAGTACAATTAGTAAGTTATTTGAAATGGATAATTTTTTTTCATAAATATCCTGGTTTGAAATATTTTACATTATGTGTCTTTACTATTGGTTTTAATAAATTTTATTTTATTAGAATTCAAAAATATAAGGGTGTAAATTAATTTTAATTTTTTTCTTTATGATTTTATTGCCATGTATGTACAATTATTTTAGTATTTGTTTCTTAATTTGTATTATCATATTAATGCATGTGAATTGAAACATTTATATAAGGTGGTCAAAATTTAAAGATCTTCTTTGCAAATTGTTTTACATCTTTTATAAGGTCAATTTTATAAACTTTAAATATATTTTCAGATCCAGCTGTTCATGGTACAACAAAGCTGACTTCATATTTTGCAGTTATGACATACTGTTTAGTTAGTAAAACAGAAAAGCTAATGGTAAGTATTAAAATCTTTTTTTTTACATCTAATTTTTACATGATTATAATGAGAAAAAATATGATAATGAGCTATGTAATATTTTAAATTCTATAATTCAATCATCTTCAAATTTTTTTTTGATGAATTCAATATTATATCAAAATGTTTCTGTAGATGTAAAATCTTTTTTTTATGCAAATGTAATTAAAAAAAGATTTTATGCTATACAACAATAATATTAGAATTGAGATTTTTATTAATAGTTATCAAAGAGAATTAGATTTTTGAAATTTGAAAATTTATATTCTGAAATTAAATAAAACATATATTGAAAGAAAAGGCTTAATCTTTATTTTTTGCCAGCTATTGATTTTGTTTCAATGGTTCTCTTTTTATTTCAGTGGTGATGTAACAAAGATGTAATTTTGTAAGATTTGCATGATTTATTTGTAAATAAAAGATCTGTTTAATAAACTAGTTTTGTAACAAGATCTTTAATATTTAACATTAATGCTATTTATCAGGGAAGAGCAAGCTTATTTGATTTTTTTTTGTTAGTACATATTAAAACTGTTATATGTGTTACATAAGGATTTTTAGATATGAGATTTTTTTATAACTTTATTTTTTTTATATTTTTTAATAAACAAATCTGTATGCATATGGTGAAAGATTTGTTAATTTTATTTTCAATTTTGTTTGCACTACAGAAGTACTTACATGAATATATATTTTATAAATCTATTTAAATATGTATATATTTTATGGTATACCAATTAATTTATTATACCAATTTTTGTATACATTTCTTATTTTATTATAGTTCAGTCCTTATTTTCTTGATCTTTGGAATTTATTTCAACCTAAACTATCTGAACCTGCAATACCTGTTCATATGAATAAACAAGTAAGCCTTATTATTATTTTTTTATGTTAGTAAAAGGCTTGTACATGTTATTTGCCATATCATTTTTTATATATAAATCTCTTATCTGAAATAAACAAAATTCTCTTCTCTCTTTTCAGTCACTGCTGCTGTTTTGGTATCATGTTTGTATTGATTGTCCAGAAAATGTAAAACTTATCATTCAGAATCCTCATGTGACTAAAAACATAGCTTTTAACTACATTCTGTAAGTATACACCCATTTTTACATTTAAAAATCCATTTTTTAATTATTTTTCTAAAAGAAATAGATGAACAATACAAGACATGTTTATGTTGCAATTGTCTTCCTCTTGATGTTATTAATATCAGTTACAGAAAGATATACTTTAATTAATTTGGAAGACAAAAGATTAAATTGCCATTTATTGTAAATGCTGTTAAAAACACCAGTGGAAAATATGTGAAGCCATATTTTATTCAGACTCGCAATTTTATGTAGTTGTTGGGAGGGTATAACATATTTATTGGAGAATGAGCGAGAAAGTGTTTTTTTTTAAAGTGACTATACAGGTGGCTTATTCTGTTTTTCAATTTTATAAATAAACCATTCAACTTATTAAGCCCATAAACATTCTATTAACTTTGAATTATTATTATTCCACAATCTGAAAAGAGCACACATGAAAAACAAAATTTGGTAAAATGTTATAGGTTGAAAAGCAGGACAGTAACTGTCATTACTTATGTATGTTATCTTATTTGAAGTAATTGTAAGAAATAGCTAAATATTTTTTAGAATTTTGGTAACATGTTTGCTCAAATTAAGCAATTATCATTTTTCACACCTTGAATCTTAAAATTGCTCTCATATCAGTACTTGAAAAAAATGAACTGTAACGCTTTGCTATCTAAGCATGGATTGAATAAGCCTCAGTATGATTTTTTAATTGTGTGATTTTAAAAATTTTGTTAATTATGCAACTTTTAAAGAATTTATTTTTTTACTCAAAAAGTTCACTTTTTTCAATAATATTGCTCATCTTATTATCTTGGTCTTCAGAATATGGTTAGATTGCAGTAGAAAAGTATTAATAGTTTTAGAATCCAACTTTATTGTTCAAGGGCATTTTTTTTATATGTACATTATATATGTTTGCTTTATTATTATTATTTTTTAGTGCTGATCATGATGAACAAGAAGTTATAGTCTTCAATCGATGTATGTTGCCAGCCTATTATGGACTTCTTCGTCTTTGTTGTCAACAGTCACGTCCTTTTACTAGGCAGCTTGCCAGCCATCAGAACATTCAGTGGGCCTTCAAAAATATTACACCATACACCACACAGTATAATGCTGTAAGTTTCATTTTCAGAATTATATTTTAATTTGTGAAAGTGGTTTGAATTTCTTGATCTTCCCAATTAAAAAGAAAATGAATAGAATTTCCAATGCTAACTGCATTAAATTTTGTCTTAAGATTGCAGATTTTTGTGTATCTGTGTTGAACAGAAGATTAGGTGGTATTTTTTAAAAACATATATAACATTGTATTAACTATATTATTTGACACAAGTTCTTTGTTTAATGGATAATTTTCTATTAGTTTCCTTATATTTTATTCAGAAAATTAATTTTTGAAAAAATATGTAAATATCTGATACCAAATTTTTTTGTACAATTTATTTCAACCAAAATTGGTTTAAGTTTATCTATATAATTAATAAAACCTAATTTCAGGGTTAATAAAATTCTGACTAGTTTAACTGAAAAAAAATCTAACTTAAATAATTTAAAGTTCTGTGTTACCTTTTATTGGTTTGTAATTGTCTTGATAGTCTTCCTAATTCCATTGAGGATCTACCATGCATATAGAGTTTGTGCAAATTTATTAAAGGTTAAAAAGCCATTTGCAGGTGTGGTGTGGAAATTTAGATATCAGTTTGAGAGGAGATGTTTATAAGCTTGAGTGTCACCCTTGTTGGCTTCTGCAGATTTCAGAATTATGAATTGCCTCCAAATAGTCCTGATGTAGATTTAAAATGTAACGGTAATATAATTTAGCTAAACTAATTGAAATCTAGGTTCTTATAATTGGAAAATTTAGATTCCTGCAAATAAAACAAAATTTTAAAAAATAAAATTTTTTTGCAACTCAGTTTAGTGTTAAAATATTTCTTGATATTTATTGTCTATATATTTAATTATTTTTTAGGCTATCAGTGAACTATTCAAACTGATGAAATTATTTGTTACGAAGTATCCTGACTCATCGGAACAAGAGTTGAGAGAGATTCATCACTTTAAGCGAACTACACTTAGGCTATATCTTGGTGTTTTAGATGCTCGAGCATGCTGGTCAACTTTAATTAATGTTTTACGTATACTAGTTGAAACTACAGATGACAGGATATTTGTCATTTATAACAATGGATTACCTTTGTTATTTCAAGTGAGTCTTGACTAGTTTTCTAACAAATGTTTATTTTCATGTTTTATTTAATGTAATTAAAAAATATATGCTAATCCTTTTATGTAGGATGGCATCTTTTTATTAGGAAAGTTTTAATTTCTTCATTCATGGTGGGCTTTTTAATAATCATTAATAGATATTTACTTGAAATTTTGATCTCGTGTTTGTTAGAACATATATTGGAATTGAATGCTGTTTTTTGTATTAAAAACCTTTTAATCTGTATAGCAGGAGCAGGATCAGGATACGGCATCATTAATATTTTTTTCAGGTTAACTCGTAACTGTTAATATGAATTTCCTCATGCGGTCAGATACATGGAGTCAAAATGATTCCATTGTTATTTTTCTTTTTTTGTCTTTTGTAAACAGCATTTGAATTTATTTTAGAAATGCAATACATTCTGAAAATCATGTATTTACCAAAAATCTTAAAAAGGTTAAATGTTATAATATTAAATGTTGTAAAGATGTTATAAGAAAAACCTAAACAATCTTTTAATGAGTATTTACTTCATTTATCTTATTTCTTATTTTACTTCATTATATGTTATATATTATGAAATTACTCTAATGTTAATAACTGAGATTTTAACAAACAAAAATGAAGAATACGATATTTTAAAGTATTTTAAGAATATTTCTTTATTTTTTTTTGCATTATTCAAATTAAAAGCAGTTTCAGAGCCATGAAGTTAATGATTCCATAAATAACAACAAAAACTTTGAAAAAAAAATAACTTGGTTATATGTACATGTTCATGCTTAGACTTTTGCCATTGTATTGCTGAAAGAGAAACTTAAAAATACTGAGGAAATTATTGTATTCAAGGACAAAACATCATATGATAATCAGAGCTAATGAACAGAGCAGTGTCATTTTGACTCCTGTCTCTTGTTGTTGCGGGTTAAAAGACTGCAACATAAATTTAAAAATGTAAAGAAGCCCTGCACTTTCAACTTAAAATATTAGCTATCTTTTTTTAATGTTTTTTTAAATGTTGATAATAATGCTAAATTTTTTATTTTCAGGCTTTCTATACCCTTCATATGATGTACCACGAAGCTACAGCATGTCATGTGACTGCTGATATGGTGGATTTACTAGCCATTGTGCAAGATCTTTTGAAAACTGCAAGAGCTAACAGAGATTCACTGGAACTTCACCAATGGTTGGCTTCATGGAAAGATCAACCAGATATTATGCGAAAATTATTGACATTGCTCAATTCTTTCACACCACCAGAGTTAAGGCAAATATGTATAGGTGAGTTTTGCTTTTAAATCTTTTATAATTCTCTTTTATTGGTGGATACATTAAGAAGTTATTTTTGTCTCACTCAGATTTATTGAAAAATTAAAATAAAATTAGAAAGTTTTGAAAAAAAAATTGAATAATTTTAAAATTATTCAAATTATTTTTTTGTTTATAAATTGTTTCAAATTATTTTATGTTTTGAAATATAATAGTTTTGCTATCCACTCAATTAGCTGATTTGAATTTTCCTGCTAATGTGGCAATTTTTCTCATCTTATTGAAATCATGTAATTTTATCATAATATTTGTAAAATATTTATTTAATATATTAATAATCCAGCAGTTAACAAAATAGTAATTGAAGGTTATCATTGCTATGTTAAAAAAGTTATTAATTGTTGGTGTGAATTTAAAATAGCTATCACAACAATTTAGTATTGAAATTTATCCAAGAGTTTTCTGTTTATATTTAATTTTATGATATTTGACCTTTTAGAAATTTTTTTTAATGAATAAAAGTTGATATATATTGCTTTTTTAAAAAAAGTTTCTCTGAATGTCCTCCTGTTGAAAAGCTTTCAGAAATTGGATTATAAACCAGCATAAGTTTTTACTTTGAAATTTTCTTGTGCACTCTCTAATAAAGTTTGATATAATCACCTGGCCCACCCCACGTAAATATAATGGATGCTGAGCACAATCATGAATGTCAAGATACTCAGATTTTTATTATCATTCCCTGCACATGAGTATTTTGTGCTTCATTTCATAATGTGAATTGAAATATACATTTTTGGATGTCTTTTTGCCGATAGACTGAAATAAAAATCAAATGCAGAACTACAATTTTTAGAAACAAGATCACATACTAAATTTCATTTATCAAAGTAATTTCAGTTTCAAGTTATTTTGTTTACATGCATGTGAATACACAGACTTACAAACAACCCTTAAGCAGATACGATTCAAAATTTGATATAGTTACAGAAGCTAAAACTGTGTTCAAAATTTTATTCATCTGGCTCTGTGTGTTTTATAGTTATTATTTTCATTTACATTGAAGAGACCTACAGGATCCCTGTGAATGAGTTTAACTCAAATTTGATAGAAATTTACAAATTTGGGATGCATATCCAAGACCTGTTGACTTGCTATTGCTTTTTGAAAGAAAGATCTTAAAGAAGATCTTTGGGTCAATGAAACTAAATAATAATTGAAAAATTATAAATCATGAAATTTTTATTTAAAAAAATATGACAAGGCTGGCATTGATAAAACAGTAAAAACATTTCTTATTAGATGCTTGGATAAAATATTTAAGTATGATGATACTGTTACGAAATTTTCTTTACCGGGCTTCGTTTGGGTAGTGGAAGTGATATGGTGTGTAAAACGTTCAATCAGCAGACGGTAGTAGAAAATAAAAACAACGACGTTTATTTACACGAAGACACACAGGACAGCACAAAAGCGACTATATACAGCACAGAAGACGATTGTCTTCTCCCGAGACGTGTAGCTTACAACAGCAGCATACAACCAGTATCTACTGCAGACAGTAGCGCACAGCTCAGTTCAGCACGAGCTTGACTCCGTCGCTGCTCACCGTCGTTTCCGCCTGCTCCGCTCTGTCGCTTACAACTCCTCCACTCCGTCTTCGGACTTTACTCCGTCGTCTCTTTTGGCAGCGGCGGCCGCTTCCTTTTATAGATCTCAGGAGGCGGGGCTAGAAGCCTCTCAACCAATCAGGAACGTTCGAGGCGTATCTCGGTTCCTACTGGACGGATCGGGAAAATTCTCGAAGTTTCGGGTATTATCTATTTTTGCGCCAAAGTCGCCAAATTTGTCGCCAAACTCTGGGACCTCCGACGCACACCTGGACTTCGTCCCATTCAGATGACTGTAAAACTTTCTTTCTGTTGATGGAACAAACTATGCTGGGAAGCCGAATTGCAGGTTTGTAACAATACATTCCCAATTAAAAAATAACCTTTTCAGTAATATAGGGAAAATTACAAAAACGGTCACAATCCAAATGGATGAATAGTTTTGAAAAGGATCTGAATAAATTGTAGTGAATTCTATAACATTGGATAGAACAAGATAGCAACAAATTAGGAAATGTCCTTGTTCTGTAACAGGCTGTAGTGCTTGAGAAGACAACATACCATTTGTGTAGCTCAAAGCATTTTTGAGTTAATATGTTTGCAGGCAGACATAATTTAAAAAAAAAAAGTGTTTTTCAACTTCGGGGAGGCATAAAATGTGGAGATTCATCAAAATTTCAGAGTCTAATTTTTGAGAATTACAATATATTTGTCTTATATGCTTTATACGTGAGAAAATAAAAAGTATTATTTGTTCCATAAAAGGAAATGAAATTTTTTTCATATTTGTATCTATTCTCAATCTGATGTAATATGGCTTACAATTTTTTTTTTCTCAAACTAATCCATTTTTTCTTTTTCTTTTCTTATTTTGTAGAAGTACTTCAGGAAATGGTCTTACTTTATCCAAATGAAAGTTTATCTACATTGGTTCCTTTACTTGCCAGCTGTCATGCCAGTTTTCAAGAAAGTAATTCTCCAGGTATGCAAGCTTTGTTAATTTTCAATTTTTCTCTTTTAATCACCCCTTTTGTTTTTTTATATAATATATACATAAAATAGTTAGCATATAGATATATTTTAAAATTTCAGCTATTGTTCTAGGTGGCACTGGCCCTTTCTTTCCAAGAAGAGGTCAGAAGCTGTTACCTACTAAAACAAGTGTACGCCCTCCTAGACCTGTTGTCCAAATGTTCCTACATGCCAGTCAGCTGGAATCTGCAAAAGTAAGTAGTACTTTATTTTACTAAATATAGGATCAGAAATAACAAATTAGAAAACAGTATCGAATTTGAATTTGTCACTGTCATTTTAATATGAAGTTCATTTGCAAGAATGTTTTTTCTTTGCATGAAATTACTCAAAATTTTAAAATTTTTGTTTCTTTGATTCTAAATTATTCTATTATTTGTGAGAAAATAATTTATTGTGATATTTAATGTTATCAGTTGTTTATAGATAACCCATCTTTTGAGTTCTAAAAAATATTTTTTTATTTAACTGTTTATTTGGCACAGTTGCTCAGGAGCAACATATGTTTTGATTTGCTTTTCAGAGATAAAATACTTTGCATGTTATTGGGATTTTGCCTTAATTCACAGATTTTTAGGTAATAATATAAACAAATTAAAATAAATTTTTAAGAGATAATGAGATTAAAATTAATAAACAAATTTGTTTAAATTTCTAAGTACAAATAAATATATTATGCATAGCCCTCTTTCTTAGCATGTGAAACATATTATACATGGCCTTCTTTCTTAATATGTACATCTAAAAGATTTTCTTTATCACAACTTTTCAGTATTTGTCAATGAAGCAACAATAGATACATTATTAAAATGCACATAACATGTTTATAAAAATTTGATTTCAATTTTAAAAAATCATAACAAGTTCTAATATTAAATTATATGAGACTAATTGATTTTATATATAATTCATAATTTTATAACATAATTTTAAAAAATGCATAAGTTACTATTCTGTTTGAATTAATTGGGACAAATAAGGAGGGGGTATAATTTTTTTTCTTTTTGAAGCTTCCATAAATACTTATTATACTCATTAAAAATTAACTGAATTGAATTGATTTAAAATCTGCTTCTTATATTTGAATTTTAATGTTTTAGGGAGTTGATGAAGAGTATGACCACCAGTTGATTGATTTTTATTTACCTTATCATCAGTTAATTGATATGTTATGTCGAGTTGCAATTTCAAATGAATGTATAACTGCTGACCTTGTCAGTTTAAGTAAGTTCTCTATTTAGTATTTTTCTTTAATTTATTATAATTAATATTGATAATGACTTTCTCACATGGATGTCTTGATTTTAAGGTGCAATGCTTGCCATAGAAGGAGTTCCATTGCATTTACCAGTATTTCCTAAGTTGTGGTTAGATATTATTCATTCTGAGGTATGTTTTTTTCTCACTATTTGGTCTGATACTTTTTTTTATACACTGTGATATGGCTGCAGAATTAAATGATTACTTTGAGATCCAATTTTACCAATCATTGTGCATGAATAATTGATGTGTATTAAATGTGGTGTGGGTGATGCTTTTTAGCAAATGCTTTTTAGATGCAACAGATGCTTTTTAGCAAATGTTGAATTTTAGAGTTGCATCTGTTGGCTTGATGTCACCTTAATCATTTTATCACAACTTAAAATTACAAAAACCATCCAAATAAACTATTCATCTAGTTTAAAGTGGGGTATTAATCTATTGGGTTGTTCGGAAAGTAATTTCGTTTTTTCCCGACAGAGGATTTAATAGTATTTTTTTGCACCCAACTTCACATTTAAGCCATATAATTTTTATATGCTTTGAGAGCTCATATAGCAAGGCTTGTGTGTGAAAAATTCCAATTAATTCTACGCAGTAGTTTTTGGTTGGTGCCCTTTTAAATATGGAGAGCGATAAGCAGCATTTTCGACATATCTTACTGTTTTATTGCAGAAAGGGTAAAAATGCTGTTCAAGCCAGAAAGAAATTGACCGATGTGTATGGAGAAAGTGTGTTGACAGTACGCCAGTGCCAGAACTGGTTTAGACGGTAAAACCTTCACCTCAAATGAGGAGGGCAAAAACCACCTCGATCAGTTTTTTGGCAGCAAAGACCAAAAATTTTATGAGCGTGGAATTATGCTACTACCAGAAAGATGGCAAAAGGTGTTGGACCAGAATGACCAATATATAATTTAATAAAGTATTTGTTTATTATATGAAAACTGTCTTTCATTTCCACAAATAAAAACCGAAATTACTTTCCAAACAACTCAATAATCAAACTAAAACAATATTTTTTTACAAATATGGTTGGTCAGATTTAATGTAATAAAATGAAGCCAGCATTGAAAGTAGAAAAAAAATTTCTCTTTTCTTTAATTATCTTTGTTTTTATAGCATGAGGTGAAAATTATTAAATTGATCATTTATGCAATACTGTTTTTTAGCAAGGATTAATATTAATTTTAATATCCATTTTATTTCAACAGATATCTGATAATTCACATTTGAGAAGGTTTAGTAGGCTTGTAGTTTAACTATTGAATTAACAAACTAATAATTGAAAATAATAAAATTATATGTATTGATATATACAAAGCAAATTAAATTTGCATTAAAAATATTCCTGAATTCATATTGGATTTAGTTAATTTGCCTTTCCTAAAAATTATTTTTAGCAACCAGCCTTATTCTGTTTGCTTGTTTTCATCCATATTTTGCACTTCATGCTATTATTAATTTATTAATGCAAATAAATTTCACTAGTATAAGAAAATTATAAAAAACTATATTATTGTTAGCAATGTGTAGTCTTTCAAAGGTACATTTAATCCATTCAGGAGCAGTGATCGTAAAAAAGGACACTACTTTTTAAATTTTCGATTTAAAAACTAATGGCTTTAAAATTCCAAAAATTCTTGGAAAAATAGCTAGTCTCCTTTTAGAAAAATAGATGGCAGCATGAATAATTTGTTTCTTTTTTGGCATTAAATTTGTTAAAAATGCCTCTTTTATTTGCCTCAAATTTGTTAATTTTTGACCTTTTAAGAAATGAAATTTTATCAATCAATCCCCTGCTTATCCAATTTATCCCCCATTCCTACAACATCCATGAGGTATTCAATAATAATTTTGTTTAATCTTTAAATTAAGAACAAACCAAATTGATTGATTTGCAGGTGTCCGAATTTGAGGACACTGCCCATCTAGGACATCTGTTTCTTAGTTCGCCTATCTATCTGTGAAAGATGTAATCTGATATTTTGCAGAGAAGGATGTGATGTTGATTCTGTGTTCAGAGGGGAGTTTTGTTTATTTTCACGTTCAGGAAAAAGAAATCCAAGTTTGAATCCAGAAAACATTTCACATTTAAGATCTGTCCTTTTTTTTTTTTTTTTCTAAACTGTTAATTATGTTTCACTCTTATGTTCTGCTTTATTTTTTACTATCTTTTTCTGTAACTATTTAGTTTTATATAACCATAATTTTTTATTTAAACCTTTTCTCATAATTATTATTATTGCATTCAGCATGTAAAAATTGTGCAGAGAAAAATTAAAACAAGTGTTCAACATATGCCCATCAGTTGTCTCCCTCAAAAATAATTCACTGTGCAATATCAAAAATGTGCACAAAACACGAACAATGTGCAAAACAATTTACCATTATATGTTAGACTAAAAGACACTCCCAAATGCTTTGAGAAATTTCATGCCAAATGATATTTTTAATTTTTTTTTCACTTTATAAATCAATTAAAATTAATTTTTAGTTAATAAAATTTAATTGCAAATATTTATTTTTTTGCATTTTAATCAGATATTTATTCTTAGCTGAATTCAGTTATAATTTGTATTAAATTTTACTTATCTTATTTTTTAATTATTTATATTTATGAGATTTAATTTAAAATTTTTGTAGTAAATTAGAATATTTAATATTTAAATGTTTTCAAAGTACCATGAACATGAATAAAATGATCTATAAACCTAAAATAATCATAATTATTGTTATCACAAGGAATTTACACAATTATTTCAAAAGATTTTCTTACACAGAAATACTCTAGACAGGTGGTGTCCTCATATGAGGAAGGACACCACCTGCTGTAGGAGGCAAGTTCAAAAAAAAAATTTTTGACTGCAAAGTCCAAGTGTAAACATCCTATTAATCACACTAATTGTGTTTTTTCATTATATTTTAAAAATTTTAATGACCTGTGCCGAAAAGGGTTAAAATGTTATTTGTTAGTTTAAAATAAAATAATTTTAATAATTGAATGTTTTTTGTATATATTTTTTTTATGAAATTTATTATTTTTTCCTTTTGTTATAGGTTGGACAGGAATTCATTCAACTTCTATGCAATAGCAGTTATTTTATTGATTATTTAGAATCGGTCCTTTTAGATGAAAGAGCATGTTTAAATCATCCTCTTATATTTCAGCTGTTTTCTATTTTATTGCCCAAAGTAAGTTCAAGCAAAAGTTATATTTACATTTGAAGTTTATTAATTTTATAACTGTTTGAATCATAATAATTAATATCTTATTTATAAAATAACTTATAATTGGTAAAATATTGAACTAAATATGTTTTTGAAATTAAGTGAAAAAATTATTTCAATATGTGTATATCTGGAAAACAAAACTAGTAAACAAAACAATCATATATAAATATAGAAATTGAAGGTATGCTATTGCTTTATATCTTTTAATTTTTAGAAAACATATATAATGATACAAATTTTCAAATTTATTTTTTAAATTATGTATAATTGGAGTGTTAATTTTAAGTAATTGTAATTTAATTTTGATTTATTTTGCTGTTAGAAGTATTCTGTTTTATATTAAAAATCTTATAATATTAATTACCCTTTTCTATTTTTCAGGTTTCTTCTCAAGTTGTTAATGACCAAATGCTAACATTAGTTTCATCACTGATGACATCATTTGTTAAGTCATTTGATGAAAATAATTTATCAAAACAACCTTACAAACTAAATGGAGTAAGTCAGTTTCAGTTCTTTTTGTTTTATTAAAATAAGATTTGGTATATTTAATGACCATTAAATATAAATGGTTAAACTATATATTACTTCTGAATATTTATTTATTATGCATGCATTTAAAACTGTATTGCATGAAATTTATTATGAAAGATAATAAAAAGCACACAAATATTTGTTTTATCATTGCATTAAATTTTAATTTATATCTAAGAGGACATTCATATGACTTCTTATTTAAGGCTTTTGAATTAATAAAACATGTAACATTTAATTATATCATGCTTGTATTAAATGTCTGTAGCTTTCCTAATATCTTTTATTGTGTTTGTACCTTTATTTCAATTGGTTTTTTATTAAATGAACTTAATGAAAATTTATGGAGATTTTTATGAATGCCTTTATGTTTGTAGGATTTAAGAGCTTTATGTCTCATCTTTTCTGTGGAGCAACCTCACGAAGTTCCTAAAGAATTTATTAAAACTATGCATCGTTTGA
Organism: Argiope aurantia; assembly: GCA_026543865.1. NCBI lineage: Eukaryota > Metazoa > Arthropoda > Arachnida > Araneae > Araneidae > Argiope > Argiope aurantia. The sequence goes on from JAPMOR010082004.1 coordinate 828,859, forward strand.
TTGAACATTGTGATCAACTAACTAAAACAGAAAACTGCAATTCATCTAACTGTAAAGAAGAAAAAGAAGTTAAGAAAGACGGTGAGGTTTCTGAAAAGGTTGCAGATGACATTAAAAGTATGCTTTACCTTTGTAATCTTCTATGTTAAAATATATCCAACAAACAGTTAAATGGAATTTATATTCTATCATTCATATAATATTCACCATTGTGGAGTAATTAACCATTGGAAATTTTTGCCATATATAAAAACAGATTTACTATGTATAAATGCAGATTTTGACACTTCACCCAATTCTTTTATCACCAATTCAACAATAGCTTTAAACAGATCATGGCTTTTTTGAGAGAGGGGAAAAACAATGATATACTGCAATAGCTATGATTTAAACGAATTTTATTGATTTTTCATATTGTAGGTAATTTATAAGTTGTTTTATATATATATATATAATATAATATAACATTCTCAAAGAAATTTGAATAGTAGAAATAAATTAAATACCAATTAATTAAAAATTTATTCAGGAATTCTTTTGATTTGTTTTATGTAGTTATTAGTGTTGTATTAAGACTGGTACCAAGGCACTGGTAGAACCAGGAAAACGCAGGAAATTTGAAAATTATCTATAAAAAAGAAAAAATGGAGGGATTTTTGTAATTTTCCTTAAAAATTGGAAAAATATAGGGAATTTTAGATTTCTTAATTTTTTCCATCTAAAAAAATGTTAATAAAAATGCAAAAGAATTGATTGATAAGCCTTGGGAGCTCCTGCATAGTTTCTTTGCATCAAACAACTTCCAAGACTGAGAAAAAAAAATATTGATATTGGAATAATGATTACAAGCTACTTGAATATTTGTGGAGTAGGGTGTTTTACGTTTGAAGAATACTACTAAAAAAATTTGAATGCATGTCCAAAAATTTTATTGTTTTAAAAGCTGCATCTTGTTTTCATCCACGTTTATTTGAAAACTATTAAATGAATGATTGATATGTTTCAACTTCTTTATTTCAGAATACAAATTACCAATGCTTATTCGGAACATGCATTGATCCAATTTAAAATTTTTCTGAAAAAACTAAAAAATGAATACAAAGAACAACCTGATTCATTTAATGAAGAAATTTGTTTAATTAATTTCTATTCTAAGATTTTGAGGTCCAAAGAATTTTCTGATTTTTGGTAAATTGTAATAATAATTATTCTGTTTCACATAGCTATATGATTGTGGAAAGTGGATTTAGTGTCAACAAGGGTATGTTTGTTAAAACTCTGGGGAAAAAAAATCCTTTAATTGGTCTAAGAACTGTGTATGATTCCTTAAACTTCTATGGAGGAGTCTTAAATGTTCCAATATTAAGAGATTTTCTACAGTATACAATATTAGTTCATATGACATATTATGAAACTTAAGAAAAGGAGGGAGGGGAAAAGAAAGCATTCAGCATGCACAAAAAACTTTAGAAATTAAATTATTGCAAAAGAAGGGGGGGGATGAACAAATGACAGGAAAATCTGCAAAAATTGTTGCTTAAATGTATAAGTTGGCAAAAAAAAAAAAAAAAAAAAATGCTGTTTGTTAAGTTATCTTTAAATGATATGTATCATAATAACAAAAATATTTTTTATGTGTTTTATTTCACCCTAGTCCTTGATATTAAGCGACTTTAAATTTGTGAGCATGAGCAATATCTTTTTATTCTTAATACGTCAGTTTGTCTTGTAGAATTTTAGGCTGTAATAAAGAATTTTTTTTACTTTTGGAAATATAAACATTTATTTAATATAATATTGTTTCAAGTAATGATGAATTGTTGTTTACTTCACTTTGTTTCTTCTCATTGATAAAAACTAGGAGTGTATTATTATACTATTGCTACTAGTATGTGCACTTCGTGCTCTTTCTCTTATACAACAGAAAAAACTGAGATTTTTTTAAAACTAGATTTGAGTGGCAACACTATAAGACTGGAGAAGATTGCTGCTATGATAAGCAAGTTGGAAATAATAATTCGGAATTTTTTGGAAAAAAATTATTATAGACAAATAAAATTCCACTAAAATTCTACGGGTTTGCTTTGTGGTGGGTGTATGGTTGAACACAGTCAACAGGCCTCAATAGCAAATGGTGTTTATTAACACATGGATACGAATAAACAGATGACAAAACACAGCTGAAATGTACACAAGCAATACACAATAGCACACAGTAAAAAAACAGTTGTTTAGTACTAATCAGTAGCTAACAACCATTTCAGCACACAAAGCAGCCAGACAGAAGGAATCTAAGTAGCTATTCGCAATGGTCTTTCCAAGCACCTGCAGTTTGCCATTGTCTCCTTGCTTTAGCTATATACAACAGCCGACTGGCTACTCCACACACTATTCAATGCTGCTTCTATAAAACACTTCAAGATTCAGATTGCTGCTCAATTTGCCAATCACTTGAGCTCCACTCACTGCTTGCACTTTGCTGGACTGATTCAACTAATTCGCCTAATGACTTTCTATGTGACTCTATACCACTCCTTGACTGTCTTTGGCTTAAACTGACGGTCTTTTATAGTTTCCAGAACAAGGCAGAGAATGTTCTCAAGCAATCAAGCATATTTCGGCTTTTATTGGTTCTATCGCCAAAATTCTTGGAAGATTCTAGTATCATCCATTTTGTTGCGAAATTCATTGTCAAGCCTGGGGGTCACTGATCAGCATCCAATAGAACTGATCATAAAGCCATCTTTCTTACAATGGAACTAACCATGCTGGGAAACATTACAGATTCGTAACATTATTAAACATTGATGCATTAGTTTTTATATCTGAATAAACTTGAAGTTTGAATAATTAATATTCAGCATTAAAAAAGTTTTGCTATTGCTAATTCTTTTTTTTTTTTAGATGAAAATCGGCAATCACCAACAACATCTACTGATTATCATCCAGCAAAACGTCAACGATTGGGGTCTTTTGATAAAGAATTGTCAACTGTTAGAAGTGAAAGTAACTCTCCTACTAAATCAATAGACGAGAAGAAAATTTTGCAACCTGAACTGTATGACTCTTTTATAGTGCCACCACTTTCCTCATCTCCAGCAAGATGGGCTGAAATACTTCATAAATCAGCTTCAACCTTAGTTTCTATACTTCAGGGAGACAGCTGAGACTAGAAAGAAATTAGGACTATAAAATAACTGCTGTAAAAGTGTAAACGAAAAGAATTTGAGTGATATGCTCAAAAAAGTGGCAAGTTATGTATCTGTGATCTCAAGCTACAGCCATTCCAAACTACAAATACTCAAAAATAATATTTGGAGTAGCTTGACATTCTGTCCTATTAAAAGTATATAGTTGATTATGGACTTTAAAAAGGATTTTCATCAAGCCAAAGACCTTGCATTCATCTCTACATGAAGAGCATGAGCAAATGCAGTTTTTGATGCAAGTTTGTGCAGCAGAAAACTTTAGAGCCAAAGGACTGCACCGTCATGCTTTGTTCTCTAGACCTAGGAGAGTGTAAAAATTCTTTGTAAATTAAAAAAAAAAAAGGAAAAACAAAGTTTTGTCATTTTACAATCACCAGCTAAAAGAAAAGCAAGGGGAAAAAATGTTTTTATCATGTCATGGTGACTTACATAAACTATCAAGCATACAAAATGAGATTATAAGTATATTTCATTTTAATGTTAAATGTAAAATATGTTGTGCATTTTTTTAATTTTCAAACTCATTTGTTTCGAAAGTTATTTTATCGAAATCAACACCATTTTCACCATGTGTATTAAATTTAAAAGCCCAGGTTTTTTTTTGTTTTGTGTTTCAAACATCAATAAATGCAAGACTTGTTTTCTTTCACAGTAAATTAGAAATTATGTATAATGTTTTGTATATAAATAGGTGAAACTCAAATGTGTGCATTATTTGCTGTTTTAAGAGGCTAATGATATGTGTACATATTTTGCATGAGCAGGTATATCAGGGAGATGGTTTCCTTTCCTTTCCTCTGATTAGCTGCTTGGATGATTTTGTGTGATAAAATTAGCCTAAAGTAAATTTGATAACAAAGCTTTTTAATATATTATGTTATAAATGAAACTTGTAAATTATGACTACTTATGTTCTAAAAATAATTATTTAAAGTGAAAAAAATTATATATTTTTAATGATTGATTTTATAATATTGTATCTACAGTTTAGTTTATAAATGCCCAAAATTTGTAAAGTTTCCCCAAATATTAAAATTCTGTCAAAAAGAATTGTTATGATGGAACACTTGTAGATTGGTGTTGTATTCTTAAAACCCTAGAATTGGAAATAATTTTTTTTTCAGAAAAAAACGTTTATCTACCTCAAGCTTTTATCTAATCTGTTTTCTAAAAGTATTCACTCAGTTATGTTTGCAGCTCCAAATTATTTTAAACGTTGAAATCTCTACTATATATTTTTTTTTTTTTTTGTCAATGAATTTTATTTCAAACAAAAGATCAGGAGTAATTCTGTTTGAAATTCTCTCAATACTATAACAAAGTCAAAAAGTCATTATCTAATGCTAATCAAAAGATAATTTACTATATTTTGTTGTCCTAATATTAGATTTTAGATAAATATTACTTCATTAAGGACAATATTTTAATTATCCATTATATTTACTTCAAAACCATTTACATTAATTGCTTTATACAGTTTTGAAAAATATGCTTACACTATTCAGACACTTTCAGAAAATTACTGAAAAATATTCTTTGATTTACATCTAAATTTGTTCATCTTATTATTAAAAGGCTGCATTTTCTAACTTGATATAACAAGCACATTTGAAATCTTTACCCCCATTTTCTTAAAACCTCAAAAGACCATTCTCACTATTTAAATTTAGGTTATTTTCATTCTAAATATCTTTCTGAGAGTTGTGAAATAACTTAAATTATTTGATACATGTTTATGAATGTGATATTTATGTTTTCATTATTTTAATGCATTATTCAAAACTTAATGCAATATTTTTAAATGGTTTAAATAAAAACTGTTATACAGCTCAGTATGTGCTTTTATTTAAAATATTGTTTAAACCAAATGAAATATTGCGAAATTATTTTTTAAAAACTAATGAACATATCTAAATTACTGGCAAAAAAAATTTAGTTCTTTAACAAATAAAAAAAAATCCTTTATTATATAGTGACAAAATCGTAAAAGATACACTATTAAAAACAAAATGGTCTCGTGATGATAGATTTCATTTGAAGACACCACCATTTAACTTCGTTCTGATAATTTTAGCTGCATTGTGTGTGTGTGTATATATATATATATACACACACACACACATTTAATTTCTATATTAAAATATATGAATAAGTCAACACTAGTGCTTGGTTCTTGTAAAATTTTCAAAGTGATAAATGTTTCCTTGATGTTTCTCTGATAAATTGAAATGAAAAATCTCATTTTCCTAAGGTTTATTTGTATTTCATATTTTAACAAGAAAAGATATTTTTACATATTCCTAGTACAACTAACACATATAAATTATATACATTTCTAATGATAGTTTCTTTTGGTTTTTAATTTAAAACCCACATTATGATAATGTAATAAGAAAATATTACATCATTTATATAATATGCAATACATACTATATCTAAATAGTGTCGTGTAAAATGAATAATGAAAAAAAAATCATTGAATTCACTCTTAATAAATTATACAGAGAATAATCCACTAACCAATGAAAGAAGATATATGTACAGTTGAAGGCCCTGGACAGAGGTCAATATACTGCATTAACCTTCTCCACTCTGCCACATTTTTAACAACAGACTGTTGGAGCTAGAGTGGCAAAATTTATACTTAACTATTTGCTGGCTAATAAATGCTTAAGAAAGGATATATTGAAATTTCAACTAAATTATTAAACTAAAATTATCAATTTCATATTTCTCCTCAACAACTTTGAAGTATGTAATTATGCAAAACCAATTCTTAGTTTTAAAAAAATCATTTCATTGAAACTAATTTTCTCTACTTTAAAAAAATGTTTTCATACATGTTACAATGCTTTCCATTGAAACATTATTATTTATTATTTTTGCTTATACATGCATGTTATTACTGGTATATAATTAGGATAGACAAACCAAGTTTAAAACATTACCATGCTATGTCTTGAATTAAAAGTTTTAATCTGCCAATGCCCACAAGAAAAAAAAAATAAAAAAAAACTTGGTGGGCAGAAAAATATCAGGATTTGAGTGAATTTTTCTTTTAAAAATTGGAGAACTTATTTTACAAACTATTCTATAATAGGAATTTTATTTTGTGTCAACATACTATATTAATGAATCTGTCAATCACTATGTCTAAGTTTAATTATCAGTAGAATATGCTTTTTCATCAATAATATATATGCTACTGTTCCAAAATAGAAATATATGTATTGCATGGCAGTATTGTATTCATAAGCTTGCACAATATTCCTCAAAAATGCTGCAATTGAACTTCAATTCATTTTAAGTAACTTATTTGAATATAGTTTTCTGCAATTCAATATACCATTGGCAAGCAGAAAAGTTAAAAGTATAATTAATCTATAATAAAATATATCACTTTGAAATAAAATAAGAATATAATTAAATTTTTTTGGCAAATTTATATTGAAGTGAGAATATTACAAATAAGTAAATAATTCAATTCTACAGACAGCTTGTTAATTTCTTTTATTAGATCATATAACAAAAAAAATTACAATCAGATCTTTAAATTTTTTGCATTAACACTTGAATACATTCTCATTGGTGTTGACTTACCTCAAAGTTGATGAAAGTAAATCAAGAAAATAAATGTGACGATAGACAGATATTCCATTTATGTACATTGCAGAATACAATATAAGTAAACTATTTCATTTGTAAAAGAATTGCAAGACAAATTATTATAAATAAGATTCCTTTAAATAAAATTTAAGGAAATCATTATTAGTCTTTGTTTAATTATTTTTGTTAATTATTTTGTTTAATTAATTTAAGTTTAAAATCTAAAAAAAATTTAAAGTTAAGTTTAAAATCTAAAATCTTGACATTCTACATTTAACTTATAAAAAATAAATTGAATAATACTTCAAAAAAATTTCATGAGTACAAGGCTTATATTTTGAGTCTACTTTAAATTTGATTCAGAAACTGCCAATCAACTAAAATGTATTGCATTTTTATTACAGATCTCAGGAAATCTGTTACCGCAATATTTTGCTGCTAAAAGTTAAAGTCGCAAACATCAGCATAGTTATATGATTTTTTTTGATAATTTTTCAGAAAGTAATTACAGTATATGGGGAAAATGAATCAGAAAGTTGCGTAATTAAAAATTTATTAATATTCTTGAATATTTTTATCGGCCGATTGAAACTGCTTTATTCTATTTATATAAACAGAACGAGGTATACACCACCTAGTATATGGTGGCATACTATACACCACCATACCTAGGTATATATGTATATACCACCATTTGTCTTTCATAAGATAAAAATGCCCTAGAAGTTTTATAGACACAAACTGCAGCTGCAAATTAAATCAATGGAATAATTTTATTTTCTGAAAACTATTTACTGCTAATGAAAATGACTTCTATCTATAGTACATATTCATCGAATAATGGAAGAAATATTTAATTTATATTAATGTCAATAACTCAGAATTATGATAATGAAATCAAATATAAAGATGCCGTGATATCCTGGTTGGTAGAGCGTTGGATTCCCTTCCCTTGAATTGTGAGTTCAAACCCTGCTGACCGATGACTGCCCATGTGTGTGTGGCTGGTGCACCTATAAATCTGTCGTGGCCACAAAGTCCTCCAAGTCGAGACAATACCACTGGGAGTGCTGGATACGAGGTGATCATTCTCCGATTCGGGTCTATATTACGATCTGTGATTGAATGAATGAAATGTATGAATGAAGTCCGCCCCGTAAAAATGGTTGAGATGCATGAGTAGTAAGTCGTACTCTTATCCCTAGATGGCGCTGCTGAAACAAGAGACGCTAAAAATCTCGACTTAAAATCGCTGACTTCGTCATCGGGCTTATCTGTGACAAGTGCCATCGGAAACAACACAAGTAGAAATATAATGGTTAATAGGAGCATTTGTCCCAGACCATCACTCTCCACTATAGTGGAAATAAAATAATAAATTTTTAATTTTATACTACTATAATAAATTCATCAATTGGATGATTATAACTTTTACATTTGATAAATAAAAATTAATTTACCCAATTTATTTTTTTAAACAAATCAATTCAGAAAGTAAAAATTCTTGTATTAAATGAGAAATTATATGCTTTATGATAAAAGTTCTATGGAAAATTTAAAATTCAACTACAATTTTATAACCAAACTACCATTCATAACATATATTTTAAGTAGTTACAATACTGATAGATAAATAATAAAAAGATAGTACTATATATATATATATATACATATATGTGCGTGTGTGTGATTTATAGACACTATTATTTTTCATAATGGCAATAAATAACATATTTACAGTCATAAATAAAAAAGGTTATTTTAGAAAGATAATAAAAAATAAATGAAGAATGTGCTCTATGCACATAACTTGCAGATAGTGTTACTACTTTTTACAATCATGATAAGAAACATTTTTTTTTTCATTGATAAATAGGAAGGATATTTTTCCATATGCAAGACAGACGTAACCTTATGTTATTAAATTGACAAGAAATTTCTTTTATAATATATCTTTTTTTCATCATAACACCTTTTAGATTATACACATGGCAATAATTGTTGCCCTTCAACACGAAAACTACTAAATAATTTTACTTTATGTTAAAACAAATTTTAAAAAATGGAGATTTGAAAGGAAAATGACAGATTTTAAGGATAGATCAGACATAGGAATGTATGTAAGACATTGTCTGGCATAAAAAAGAAGTCACAATTATTCCTAACAAACATAGTAAATATAGTATGAGATTATGCAGCAATGGTGAGATGATAAAAAGATTTTGTGGTGAGTTAGTTGCTTAAAAGGGACAATCAGATTAAGGCATACTTTTTAACCAGATACAAGTTCAACAATGAATTATTCAAACTGTAGTTTGTTCCACAACCACCACAGATAGCATTTCTGTAGTTCAATTGACTTCTTCTAACTTATATGTACAATATTTAATTGTATACTAACATAAATGCTTTGTATCTACAATTATATTACACATACATTATTTATGTCAAATTGCACTTACAATCTTTTAATTTTTGTTTTCATTTTCTTTACATCACTAGTACATACATGGTATTTCCATCTATGTAAAACCAACTTGCTTTGATATGACCAGAATTTTGTAAGAAACTTTTTGAAGCACCTTGTATATTTATCGCAAGTACAATTACTAACAGTTTAAGAAGAACTCATGGTATATGGCTATTATTCCTAATGCAGCACAGTGATGGAGGAACATTCCAATTATATTGATACGAATTTCTGTCTCTGTATTCAGAAGAGCATAGGTTTCCTGTTCGTTTGATGTTTTCATATTTTGTTATCATCATTGATGTAGATTGTTTATGAGTAACTAAATATGTATTAAAACAACCTCTTGACATATATTCCGTATCAAACCGAGGATCATGCAAACGTTTAATATCAAAAGGTGCCAGCCATGCACCCAGAGCTACATCTTCATTCTGATACAATGTTAAATAATTTGAGTTCAATACCAGATTTTGTACCAAGTCAGCAGTAATTATATAACCACCTCCTTTTGCATATGGTAAATAGCGATCACAGAGAAACCAAGTGTGTTCTTTCCATTTTCCTTTCATTTTAACTTTAGCTTGGCCATCAAAGAATCCCATATACAACTTTTCATGAGGCTGTTTAGTTAATTCTGAATATAAAATATCCAAACGAACAAAACTGTCATCATCCACTTTCAAAAGAAAAGTGAAGTCAACATATCTGTCTAACCACCGTAGAATTTCACGGAGTTTTCCAGATAATTTTGAGAATGAATCACTGACAATGTCTAGAATCAATAGATCTTCATATTCAGTATGTTCTTTCTGTAGAATATTTTTTTGATGTGAATCCAAAGATGCTGAGCCAACAGCAAAAAAATGTTTGATACTTAAACTTCCTTTGCTTGTAAGCCAAGTTTTTCTAATTATTTGTCGTCTTTCAAAGTTTGTAGGAGCACTAAATATCACTACAACAAGGAAAGCAGCATGTTTTTCAATAACTGACTGAGCATCATCATTCAGTAAATTTGGCTTAGCAAGGAGTGAATTTTGATTGCATGAATCTGAATTCTGAAATGCACCAATGAAGTATCCAATTATGAACAATACACCACAAACACAACAATGAAATATGGATATTGGAATTCGTCTTCTCCTGTAACAAAACAAAATAAAATTAATGAGGATTATTATTTTATATACATATATATACAGGTATAGATAGATTTACCATTTAAATGTACTAAAACATATTTATGCTAAAAATCTAATTCATTAAGAAAACACATAGAGTATAGAATTTCTGATATTTGTGTCTTAATCAGAAAAATCAATAATTTTTCTCATGATATTGGTGAAAGTAGTCAATAAGCTACTATGCCAACACTGGCAATTTTTATAGTGATTAATCACTGCCATATGGATAATGCAAAATATTCATTTTTTTTTTAATAATGGAAATGTGTAATTTCTATAGTCAGAGTTAGAAAATCCCACAATCCTTCCCTCATTTAACAATCAAAGAAAATGCAACTAAAATAAGAAGGAAAAAGAGAATCAAGGACAAAACAACACAATGAAATAAGCCATAGAGTATTTTCAACAAGAAAATATCTATTTGATAGATTTAAATCATGCTGAAAAGGATGATTGAAAAATTTTTGGATTGAAATCCAATTTAAGATGCCCTTTAATTTTGTTAAGGATAGCAAGCAGCCAATCAAGATGGTTGATCTAATAACCAATACTATAAAGCCATTATCATCAATATTCTTGGATTTTTTTAAATTTATTTATTTAACAACTTAACATCCCTAGGTAGTGAATGGGCCCCTAAACCAAATTTTTTTATGGAATATACTATAATATTATATTAAGAAAAGAAAAACATCAGAATAAGGCAATTTTAATGAATATATAATATTCTTATTTTTTAAAATGATTTTCAATCTAAGATTCTTAATTTTTCACATTTTTATTAATTTTAACAATTTTACAAAACGTGATAATATTGAAAATAAAATCAGCCAATTTAAGCCAACATCATCAATTTAAAAAAAGTTATAGTCTAGATTTCAAAAATTATGGCAGGAACAAATCAATAGTAATAATGAAGAAGATTGTTACCAAAAATGGTTATAAATAAAAACGGACGACATAAATATAACACAGATTTGGAATAAAAGATGAACTTCCTAAAATAATAAGTGTATGAAACATAACTACTGAGAAATAAAATAAGTATAATTACTTAAAATTATTACATAAAAATAAAATTAATTGATCTCAAAAATGATACGATTCAATTCAAAAACATTGAAATTTACATTAATGTACCATATCTGAATATATTTCAAAACGAAAGAATGCAAAACAATATAAAATAGTATAATATGATGAAAAAATTGTATTTAAAAATAAATACTTAAAAAATATTACTCCAATTAACAACTACAAAGAAAAGAAAAAGTGTTAATCACAACTAGAATAATAATAAAAAAATATTTATAAATTTATTTCCTATTTAGAATTGAAGAATTATTCCTTATGGATTAATTCCTTATTTTTGATTTGCTGAAACCTAGAATATTTTAATTTCATTTACCTCAATTTTATTCTTAAAACAATAATTCATTTTGACAAAAATTAATATCATAATACCTCAAATTATGAAAACTTTATTTTTAGGGCTAATTTC
>JAPMOR010082004.1:840838-858073 GCA_026543865.1 Argiope aurantia
CTTTGTGAAATAATTTAAAATACAGTATATGTACTATATATATGATAGAAAAAAATCTTACATTTTGTGTGCTATTATATGTTTGTTTTAATATACAGATACACTTTGTAGGAATTAATAAAACCAGTCACCAAAATTAAAAGCATTTGGTGGTATCAGAAGTGATAAGAACAATTAAGATCTTATTTAAAGATGATAAACAGTGACATGACCAAAAATTCACCATAAAGGAAATTATAATGTTAATTTTCTACTACATCATGTTACTAAAAATATATTTAACTCAAGTGCATATTTTTTTACACTCACGAAATGATATCTGAAAAATTTTCACAAATAAGTAATTATTAGTTTTTATATTGTATTCTAAAACTTTTAAAGAATTCAAAAAAAAAAAAAAAAAAAGCAGTGATAGAACAACAATATTAGAGTACACAAGATTAGATAAGAACAAATTATCTTACAATTAAGGAGTACAGCATGCAGAATATATATATATATATATATATATATATATATATATATATATTAAAACAATGCATAATTTTATATTTATGATATAGAGCTACAAATATCATTGTGATTTAAGAAGTTCATTCAACGAAATTAAACATAAAATTTAAATAGAGTAAAGAGAGAGCTATAAAGAAGGAAAAAATTTTGAAATGAATATTATTGTATTAATGGTTGATATTATTCCATGGGTGATTCTCCTATCCTGCACTTCAAAATACCACAAAATAGAAAAATTGCTATAATTTACAAAATTTCTTTTCAAAAATCGAATCGGAAATATTTACCATCATTCTGCATATATAAAGGCAAACTATTTATAACATTAAATATTTTGTCGCAAGGAAGGAAAGAAAAAAAAAATCAGAAGTTTAAGTTAGCATTTAAACACTGAAATCAGCAAGATTCTTTAAATTCACATAAAAAATAAAAATCAAAAGAAATATATTCGAGAAGGAAATTAGTATCAGTTATAAAATAACTTACATTTTCTAAAAATTTATTTCCAAGGTACAATGCATTCAAAACTTTTCACATTGGTTTTGTTTTCATTTTGTCGGTATATGAATGAAAACAAAACGTAGATTGATTGATTGGCAATATAAGCATGAGCATTTAAAATTGCATAACCTTTTCTTACAGATGATACGTAATTTTTAGAATTTTTCAGGCAATTTTAGAGTAAAATTTTAACAAAATGAAAATAAATTCAATTTTTCAGTCATTATGAGAGTATTTTATTTCGCGAAATTTATTTGATAATTGCGTATGTGGCATAATGGTTAATGTTAAACTTCAATTCGTTGCTAACTTCGAACTATATGACCAAAAACTATCAAAAAATGATCAATAATATTCTTATTAACTTTATTTCTTAAAATGGTACTATTTTAAACAAGTATTACATGATTATCACGAAAAACAAAAGTATTGCTTATAAAAATGTAGCATAAACTACTCAAAACATTCTTCTACTTCAACTTCAATTGATCTCACATTACGACTACGACGGTAAGATTATTGTTTCCTTTTTCAGAATTTCAGCGGCAAGACGCTTGTCATTTTTAACTAAATTACAAACATTATTACGTTAGTGTAAGTTACAAATTAAACATGACTATTGAGAAAGCTCGCTTGCTGTGTTCCGGAGATCCATCTATCCAACAATACTGCGATATGGCTGAGGATCTGGAGAAACAAGAATTGGAGGTTGGAAAAGTTCGCAAATATCTAACTTTTCAGTATATTGTTTTTCAGTATATTGTTTTGAAACTAAAGCTTTCCAATTTGTATTTTAGGCGCCTGATGGAATTGCGGCTCCTCAAGTGTACGGACAGTTGCTAGCAATTTATTTATTACAAAATGATTTGTAAGTTTTCTTTCTTTTAATAATTAATGCAATTTATATTATTCATTAATAGTTAATGAATCATAGGAAATATTTTTGTCAGAAATCTTAAAACTCTATTTTGTTCGTTAATCGTTGAGATTAAAAAAGGGTTATATTAATACTAGAATTTGCATGGGATTCTGATAATTCTGATCTTGAATGTTTACTTAAAAATATATGAATCGGAAAATTTATTGAAAACTTTTCCATTTTTTTAAAGTTAATAATCCCTTTTTATATGTATTCGATAGTGGGCTCAACAAATTATAAAAAGTTCAGTTGGATTCAGAAGTATAGTTTTTCTAGTGAATTTATTTTACATTTTGTAAAATTAATATGTTTTTGCAAAGAAAAAAAAACTAAACAATCTTTTAGGCTTAAAGTGAGACTTTTTACTTATTTTAGGCCAAATGCTAAATTCCTATGGAAGAGAATTCGTGAGAACATCAAAGAGGTATGTTGTATACTTTTTCTTCTTTCCCTTACAAGAAATTGTTTAAAGATTTATTTTACAATTTTTTTTCATGTATCTTTTAAAAAGATTTAATAGAAATGCCAGAATTCATATTTATTGAATACAATTTCAAAATTATCTGCCATTATTTTAAGAATATTATACAATGAATAAAGATGTATATGTAATAAATAATTTCCAATTGGCAAATTAACTGTGTTACTTTTATGACAAACAAATTGAAAATGTTAGTTTGAAATGTCTATTCTAAAGTGCCAAATGATACTTTTCTTTTAACTCACCAGCTGCTTATCCTACAATTACCATAGGTTGGCAATCATTCCATTTTCTATTACATGCCATGTTTATCACAGTTTGGTGTGTTTATTTTTATGATGACAGATTTTTATTATATCATATTATTGTCGTGCAATATATAGTATCAGTTTACTTTGTTTAAAAATATTTGAACTTATTTGCAAACAATGCATCTAAATCCTGATTTTAAAAAATTGCGCAGTCATAGGATTTAATTGCTTAATTATTTCATTTTTTGTGCTGTCTAATTAGATACTCATTCTATTTTAGAATTTTGTTTTTTGCAATATAAAAAGCATTTGAAGTATTTATAGACTCTTTTATATTTTGTATCAAATTATATTTTTTACAATTGAATTAATATTTGTTTTAGAGCTTAAAAATGTGATAATTTGATGCATGAGCAGAATATTAGCAAGTTGGTTAAATGGTTAAGTTAAATGACTGAAGTGACCCAATAATGTTGGTGTTATTCCATTTGATCACAGAAAATTATCACTAAGATATGATAATTTATCATTAAGATTTGGTAATCTTAGTGATAAGTATTTGGCTGTCTATGGTTCGATTAATAAAAAGTACCAAACAAAGTATTCATAAACATTCACACTTTTATATTCTTTTATAAAAATTAACAAAAATGATTTTTTTCTCCTTTTTTTTATGAGTATGTTTCAAAAACTGGATTACTTCATTGTATTTTTTTCTTGTTTTATTTTTTGATCATAACAGTGGTAAAGAGTATAATGACCAAAACAGGTAACTTAGCATTTAGAAATCAGATAAAATTCATTAACTCTGCATTGTATTTTTGAGTAATAATATGCTTTTAGAGGCTTGCTTTTTAAATCATATGCATTGAACGTGCTTCTCATTGTTCATTTCATGCTCATCTAACTATCTTTAAGAAATTAGTAAAAATCTCTGTAAATAAGTTTTAATAATTATATTGGCTTTAAGAAATTGTTGTTTAATTAATTAGATATCTTTCATGATATTTAGTAAAGTAATATTCTGGTTTTTATGTGTTTTCATTGGTATGCTATAAACTGAGTATTTTAACACTTACAGTATCACATTTATTTTTTTAACCCACCCTAATTGTATTTGTAATTTTTAAGTTATTATTTTTGAAATTTAGAATAAATCATAATGCTTGAGTTGTTAATATTGCTTAATATAATTTCAAAATGAACTTCAATGATATTATAAATTATATTTTTCAACTCTCATTTTTTTCTGAAATATGTTTGATTTTTTAATATAACATGTTTTCTTGTGCTTATTCTTGCTGACCTAGCTTTTTTTTTCTATTTAGTTGTATAATTCCTTTCTGCATCATAAGGGATAAGCTGAGTTTTTTTTTAAAAATTCCTTTTGGAAGCAAAATATTATATTGATTTATTATTATTATTATTATTATATACTTAGTCTTAGGCACTGAGCATTACCTATTTCAACCATTATGGAGATATGATCATTAGCAATTATAAAATTTTTATTAATTATCATCCAGATTTAATGTCTAATTTTCCTTGCATATACAGTTGCCATATCTAACTGCCCATACATTTTTTTTTCTGAATATCTATGAAATATTCTGTGTAGTTGAAATTAGTATCATTTAGCAATTGAATATTGTTCTAGAGAAAATAAAACATGAAAGAACACATTTTAAATTTTAACAATATTTATAAATTATTACATAAAAATATTTTAATGCTGCATTTTTCCCAAAATAGTAATTTTTTTATATATATAGTATCCTCTTTTAACATCTGTCTTTTTTTTCTTCATGTGTACAAATAAGGAATGAGAGCATGAATAATATTTGGTTTTTATTATGTGAGCTATTGTTTTATTTAGAGTGGAAGTAAATGTGCATATTTATAACACTTTTCTTTCTTCTGTTTTTTTTTTTTTACAATTTCATATTTAAGGCATTTTTTTAGTAGATGATAATTAATTTCAATTCATTTTTAATTAGTGGTTTAAATTGGAGTGTTCCTGAACATTTTGTAGTTATGGTAAAACACAAATTTCAAATTCTATTTCTTTATGCTGGATTGTAGCAAAGGTTGATTAGCTGATGTCTACTGATTCATAATATTCTCATTTCATTTGGAAATTATTGCTAATATTTTCTTTCAACGTTATTTTTATTTTGTATTTGGCATTGCATTTCCATAGAAATGCAGATTTCAACATTTTAAGAATCAAATTTTATTATTCTTGAGATTCATTACTTTACCTTTGTGTAATGATGCTATTTAATATTTCAAATACTTTTTTACGTAATTTTATTGTTCATTCAATCATATTTATTTTACTTCTCATTGTTTATATTTGACAAAATAAAATATTTTATAAAATTCATCTTTTTTTTTGGGGGGGGGAGATTCCAATATCTTTTTTTTCTGCTAATGGTTTACTATTTGTTTCAAATTAATAATTAAAATTATTTTTAATAATTGTGATAGATATAAATTGCATATCTTAAGCATTATATCAATGTAATGAAGTTTTCTATTACAATTTTTGTTAATCTGTGGTAATCATATCTACGATATTGTTAACAGAATAACAGCCTGTCTAGATAGTCACATCTTCTAGTTGTATTATATGGCATTTGTTTTGAAGATGAATTACAATTAGTTCAGTTTTACTTAGCAAACTTCAAAATATTTGATATAATTTTTAATATTCATCCTTAAATTCTTATTGGTCCTTGATTTTCATTCATTATATATGTTCAATTCATTTAATACATTATCTGCTTGTCTTATGATTTGTTTTTTTATTTTGATTATTTATTTCTTTTATATGTAAGCAAACATAATGTTTTAATTTATTTAGAAATTCATTGCACATCATTTCTATGTATATTTTGTAGGAGAATCCTGAATTGGGAAAACTATGGACAGTTGGGCAAAAATTATGGCAATGTGATTCAGATGTTTATGTTGCATTAGCAGAAGAATGGCCTGAACATCTGAAGCCTATTGTTTCTGCCATTAAAGGTAATATATTTGTTAAAAGTTTTAATGTGAAAATTTTAAAATCATTTATTTGTGTAAAGATTTGGTTAAACTAATTTTGTTTCATTATTATATATTACAAGTGTGACAGATCTTAAGGAACAATTTAAATTAATTGTTAAAATTTCCAAAAAACTGAATTTCTGACTTTATTTTCTTACTTGTGTTTCTACAGGTTCAAAGGTGAGAAGAGATATGATGAACTGAGTGACAGTAGTGGCAAAAATCCATATGAACTGCATTTAATTTTAAATATTGCTTTATTATATTTTATTAATATACTATTCTGCACCCTTTTTTACCCCCTTCTCTTTCTTTATGTAAACAATCATCAAATGTGAAAAAAAAAAAACACCTTTTTTTTTTTTTTTTTTGGTTATTTTGAGATAAATTTGCAGTTAGAATGCTTAAATACTAATTTTCTATAATTATGAACATTAATAATTTTATATAACGGTGGTATTAGTTGCAGTTGAGTCTTTCTTTAGTGGGTTTTCTAGTTTTGAGTTGAGATTTTATGTATGGAGGAATCTAACACATTAAAAAGAAGGCCTCAATTAAATTGCATTAGCTTGTTTTTGTTTGGAAGTTGACGACAGATGAGCCATTGATTGCTATATATATTAAGGAATTCTACAACTAAATGATGCATTTTCTAGGAATTGCATAAGAGAAATATATATTTTGATTTTATATTGAGTCATAATATAACCAGTCTAATATTTTATTCAGTTTTTAATTTCAGTTATGAACAATAAAAGTAAGTTTTTTTCTAATTGTTTAATGGTTGAATAAAAAGTTTTAAAATATCAGTCAGGTTTTTAATTAGGCATGAATTATATTATTGTAAGATTAATATATTTCTCTTTTTGAGATTTTATTAAATTGTTTGAACTAAATCTTTCCTTTTTCTTATTTAAAGATGTCACCAGAAATCGTGCACTGCGCTTAATTTCTAAGGCATATTCATCAATAACTGTTGAAAAGATCTCAGCTTTCCTTGGATTACCATCTGAAGACTGTATTGAAGGTAATACCTTTTTGTTAAACTATAAATTGCTGTTAAAAGGAACTTATTACATGTTATTTAATTTTTAAACTCGGTATTTAGTTTATTCAGAGGCCTTGATTGTTCATTTATGCAATACGTATTCATCAAGGATATTGAATTTTTGACTATTGCATATTTGTACTGGATTCATTCTGTCTCGCATTCATGCATTACTTAGAGTTTTTATTTTTTATTATGAAGTAAATATATGAATAATTTAAAAAATTAGTTATTTATGAAAACATATTTCTTTGTTTTCATTTTGTTATTTTATTGCAATCATAGAATTTACATTTTTCAAATATCTTTTTACAAATTTATATTTTCTTTAGAAAGCCTGAATAGTACCTAATAGTATCAAATTAATATTTTTTTTTCTATGAAAAGAAAGTCTGAATAGTATCTAAATATATATATTTAAATTTGAATTTGAAGCTTTCACATGTTTAGTATACTTGAAAATTAATAAATAAATGTAGGATGAGACAATTAATTCAGGTAATCTCTTGTAAATGAGCAGTATTCAGTTATTTTAATGTAAATATTAAATGAAATAATTCTGCTATTTTATTTATTTTTGAATTCAACTAACTAGATTTTTTACATTATTTGTCCTTCATATGAGATTGATATCAGAATTTCAAGTGTTTTTCCATTAAAGTTAAATATTGTGATTATGAACTAAAGTTAACATCAGTCTCTTGGTAAAGTTATGCACTTAAAAGCAAATTGGCATTTTATGCATTTGGGTTTCATGATTGAGAACTTGTTATGTTTTACCTTGTAATTGAAAATTTCTTTCACAACAATCTTTATAGTGCAATAATTAATTTTTTTTTCTAAAAATGCAGCATTAGCATATTAGTTTGCAAAAATGACTTTATTTCAGAACATGCCACTTAGCCTCCTTTTTTTATGACTGCTTTCATTTATCTAGTAATAGTTTTTTTATTTTTGAGCATTTTTTTCTCTTAAATTCTGGCATATAAACAAGAAGGGAAGGAGGAATTTGTGCTGTTTTTTTTTTTATTGCGTGTGTGTGTTTTCTTTTATGTTGACTTTCTTTTGAATTACTTTAGAACTTCAATTGCCAATGATGTTTTAGGGCAATATCTTGTTTATGATTTTAAAGCAAACATTTTTTTTTTTTTTATTTTATTTTTTTTTTTGCTTTAACTTTCCCAGTAAAATGAAAATTATATTTTAATAGTTATATGTATACATCACTTGAATTACATTTAATGTGTCTAAAATTTCAGCCAATGCAATAAATCAACTTAATGCTTGTATTCAAGTTACAAATCAAAAAAAGTTTTAAAATAGTTAATCAAATCGTTAATGAATAGTTATTTAAATCAAATGTTAGAAAAACAATTTGACCAATGTAAGGAATGAAATAAATTTCTAAGAATCAATGCATCACTAGTAATTGTATGCTAACAATATGATGCTGCATTAAGTTCCTGAAAATGATAATTAATAAGTTGGTCAAATTAGTTCATGAAAAAAGTCTCTCATATATCATTTCATTGTATATTATATACAAGTAAAAAATTTGTTCATGTAGGAAATGTGCCTTTGTGTTCATATTAGCAAGCAATTATTCAAAATTTGAAAAAGTCTTTTGCACTTATTCTTCATTGTTTTCTATATTGTAGTTACCTAAAAAATTCTAACTACGATGTAAAATGACCAAGCAAAGCATGTATTATCAAAGCTGTCTAAACTTTTGAAGTTGTAGTGAGTTTATGAATTTTAGATTTGCATTATGTTACCCATACTAACTGAGATGGGATGATTTATAACTTAGTGAAAGAGACTAAATTTTAAAACATGATTCTTATTATTTTATTAAGGTTTTCCAAAACTGTTTATTTAAATTATAAAAATATGTTCACTTGTACTATCCTGTATTACTATTTTTAAAAACTCCTTTATGAGTTATAAAATTGCTTACACACAGTTTTTGAAATATTAATAGTTTTGAAAAGTTATGAGTAACATGGGAAGTATATGAGTTCTTGCTGTTGAAAAATAATATACCGGGTGGCATATCGTAGGAAGAGAAAAATTAAGAGAAGATAAGAAAATACGTATTGTAAATTTGAAAGAGTGTTAATTGTTCTGTGTCTGAAAATGAAGATCTTAAGATGAATTGCAGATAAGAAGATACTCAAATATTATTGATTGTTCTTCTTTCTAATGCTCTCAAAAGTCTGTCCTATTAACTGTACTACTTAATCTGTATTTGTCCTACCTGTCTGTTGTGTATCTGTTCTACTTCACTGTAGGAAGCATTTTCCAATATTAATTTTTATGAAAATTCAAGAAATTTGTTGATATTGCTATTGAAATATGTAAGAATGGAAATGTTTTTATTTGATTATTTATTAATTTGACACTCTATACATTTTTTTTTTTTTTGAATTTTAAAGGATCCCCTCTTAATAAATACTCTTTAAAAATTTTGCATCATAAAAATAAAACTTATACCTCTGTCAAATCTTGCACTTTTCTGTAAAATATTCGTTAATTTTAATTTTATTTTAAAAAAAGGATATATATATATATATATATATATATATATATATATATATATATATACCAGCCTTAGTTAGTAGACTTTAATTAATAAAGACCCATATAATTGCAGTTCTTTGGTATCTTGATTCAGTTTCTGTAAAAAGTGGCATTAAATAAATATTGTTTTAAAGCTATAATTTTTGTAATGGCATAATTATTCTTTAAAATGATTTAAGGAATAATTAATCTACTGATGTTATTATTGTGTGAAGCAAATTTATTTTACCTTCATAAATTAATTTATGAATTTATTAAATGTGTGAACTGTTAGTAGTTGATACTTTTTTTCTTCTTCTTTAGCTTTAACAGCTCTAGGTTGGGAGATAGATGCTGCTTGTAAAATTATGAAGCCCAAAAGTACTGGTGAGATTATTTTTTTTAATTTAACTTTTTATTTAAGTGGATAGTCGCAAATGAAACTTATTGCATTTCCTACTCAAAAATTCAAGCATCAAAAGTTTCTGACAAAATACATTAAAAAAATATTCTTGGAATTTAGAAATCACAAAAATAATTAAATGTTATTATTTCTTACTTTAATTATTTTATTTAAATATTTTGTTTTTTCTATAAGATTAAAATATTTTAACTTATATGATTTTATTTTGATATAATTTAAGAAATTTGTCTTTTATTTAATCTGCAATTAAGTAGATTTTGTGTGTGAGGGGTATCAAATTAGTAACAACTTTAAAATTGCAGATAGGTTTGTATTGTTTTGGCAATGTAATTTTTTAAAAAAAAGTTTTTTTTTAATGACATGGCCAAAATTAACTATTGCTTGTATATTAAGAGTATCAAAATTAAGATGCATTTTTAACATTTGTTAAATCAAGAGAGAGATTCTTTTCTCCAAATATGTGTGAATTATTCTAATTTGAATTTACTTTACTTTATTTTAAACATATTTTTTTTTCTGTTTTCCATTATAAATTTTTCTATAAACAGTTTTATAATGATAAACTAGATGGGAAATAGAACCAGCAGGATTTAGTTGTAATTTATATTTTTCATAAAATGTTATAAATTTGGGAAGCTCTCTCAGTTAATTTCAATTAATGAATAGGAATATTTATACAGCTCGTGTATCTATTTATATATTCCCTCTTTAAAATCCATGCATAAAACTTTTCTTGGATTTGGGATTTCATAACTTTAAGAAGTGATGTTTTATACATTACTATAGTGGCTTCCTTAAATTCATTTTTAAAAAATCGCCATTGCAGTGATAATAATAAAATTCAGTATAAATATAATCCAGTTTTTATTTAACAAAATCCAAATTAAAAACTTTGTTAATAAGAAAATTCATTAAATAGAATTTTATTAAGTTTCAAAAATGAGGAGGGGGGATCTTCTTTATTAACTTAAACATATTTCTTTAAAGGTGAAAAAATGTAATCTCTCTTTGTGCAAGCTTATTTAAAAAGAATATATTTTTTCATTAAAATTTTCACTCTGATCATACAAAATCTGAAACATTTTTATTAAACTATAATTCCTCTTCTCCATCATATTATATTGAATGCTGTTAGCATTTCTTCTTGTGAAGTTTTTTTTTAGTACTCTCTTCTTCATTATATTTATTAATATTTCAGCTTCATTAGCAATTTGAGTTCCTTTTTGAACACGAGAAAAATTAAACAATTGTTATTCTCTTCAACAATTCCGCTGTCTGTTTAGATACTGTCATTTTTCTCAACAGTTGATATAGTTGCAATTTTAGTTTGCTCACTGAGAATATAAAAAAAGAAAAGAAAAAAAGCCAGAAAAGTATTATACCAAAATTATCCTTCTTAATATGGAGAGTAATTATAGCATGTAAATTTCATTCAAGTCAAGTCAAGATTCTGTAGAATTATTTTTTTAAATTTGGAAATTAATTGGAAACTTAATTTTTATATATAAAAAAGTTGAGCTATTATAATCCCAATTTTTAATTTTATCATTTGATTACTTCTCCTGTAAATAAATTTCACTTGTATAAATTTTGAACTCAATTGAAAAACCAATCCAATCTTTAGCATGTTTTATTAAGTTAACATCAGTGGTTCACTGTAATTAATTCTTATTACGATCCCAATCAAATTTTAAATGAAAAAATATTAATGTATTTTCTTTTCAGATAATAAACCTGAAGATTGTTTTCAAAGTGAAGAGCAACTTGCTAAGCTTACTGATTTTGTTGCCTTTCTTGAAAATTAATTTTGTGTTCTTGCTTAACACATTTCTGTATATTTTATGTAAAAAGTATTTTTCAAATAAATATCAAATGTGATTTTTTAAATGTTATTTAAAAATAGTTGATGTAATTAAAATTTATTGCATTATTCTTCTTTATATGAATCAGATTTTTATCAATTTACTTTGAATCTTAATTATAGGGAACGATTTTTTTTTAAATTTTAATATTTATATGGTGATGCAGTAAAAAGTTTCGAGGATACACATTTTAACATATGTTTTCTGCATTATCATTGAATTCTATATGCATTGAAGTCGATAGATTTTTTCGACTTGCAAAATAAAAAAACCCTTTTAAGTTGATAGTATTTATAAGGAAATATTATTCAAATGTTAAAAAGTAATAATATTTAAAATTATTTAAGCAAACAGGTAAAATTCCTAAGCATGTTGTTATGATAGTAAATATTATTTTAACTTTTATACATTATAAAAAATTTGATTAAACACTGATGAAAAAGTTATTATTGAAATACTCTCATTTTTTAATACATAATTTATATAAAATTTTTATAAAATCATTTGAAATAAAGAAGATAAAAATATTATTAGCTTGCATCTTTTTTGCCTTGAAAATCTTTATTTAAAATAAAAACACATTTTAATTATTTGTAATTTTCTGCATTACATTTTTGCCATTTAATTATTATCATAAAAAGTTCATCAATTTACTTTAGCTTTATATATATATATATATATATATATATATATATATATATATATATATATATATATATTTCACTTATATTATTTGGTTGGTGCACAATCTCGATTTTTGTAACATCAAAATTTGAAACTCCATGCATATTGAAATTTAAAAAATCTATACATAAAATAAGAGTGAACATGTAGGAAGTGTAGCCATAGTAAATACAAAATTCTTTTGCTTTTCACATTGTCGTTAAATACTAAAAGGTATTAATTTAATATTTTAACATGGCATTTTAGCAATTTTTAATTCACGACTAGTGGGAAGTATTACATTGCACCCAAATCTTAAAAGGGAACTTATTTACCAGTGGCAAATCATACAAAAAGGTTGTGTGAGCATAGCTCATATAATTTATGATTTAGAAATAAGACTGCTAATACCTATAAAAGAGTTTAATCAATAGATTTTTAGCATTCTTGACACATGAAGAAACATATGATTCGTTAAGTTAAAATACATGCTGTTATCTTTGAATTCATGTATAAATAAAATACAATTAAAAAGGGTGAGAGTTAGAGACCCAGTTTAGTACAATGCACAATTTAAAAAATATATATATTAATTTTAAACGAAATCATTTCTTCTTAAAAAACATTTTTTGGTCTTGTGATTGTTCATAATGCTACATTATTTCAACATCTGTTTTTGATTATATGTCCTGTTGCTGGCAAAACCATGGGTTAAAATTATTTGTAACTATTGATTTATAATGAATTGTGGTTCTGTTTGTAATCAAACCTTAAAAGTTCAAATCACAAATTTTAAAAGGATGAAATAATGTTTGCTGTGCTTAAAAGCAACGTTTAATAAAATTTTGAATTACAAAATTATATCAGTATTTTCTTAATTTTATCTCTGACTAATTCAGTTATGAATTTGAAATGGTTTAGTGCAGATGTTGAAATAATGTATAAAAAAAAATCTCTTGCCATTCTGTAATATTTTGAAAAAACGAATTGCTGAAATTTACATTGTTTGTATGCAAGTATTAAATATAAATATATGTAAATATATATTGTAACCAATCTAAAGTAAGAAATAGTTAGAAAATGAAAACAAAACAGTTTCGAAATCGCAACTAAAAATTATTTCCTATTCAAACTAAAACCAAAAATGGAACAGGAAAAAACTTCATAGTATTTAGAGAGTGCAAATGCAGCTACTTCTAAAACACAGATAAACTGATACAAAAGTATAAAAATCAAGTTAATAGGAAAAACAAAAAAAATATAAAAAAGAATCCGGCCTGAAGACTTTTTCAAGGGTCACCCTCAGGCAGGGATTCAAAAAAAGGGATTTTTTCTGTTTAGGAAATGCAGACAATGAAGTCTAATAATGATTCCTCGTGACCCGAAAATCCCCTGAAATTAGGCCCAAGAGATATACCATTTTAACAGAAAGGAAAATACAAAACAACAAATTAGAAGAAAAACCACTAATAAGTAAAAATACAATAACAAAAATAACAATAAAAATCACAATACCATAAAATAACACTAAAGTAAAACGAAAAGGCAAGAACATACCATCAGCAGTCAAGGAAATTTTAAGCTATCGATTGTGATTCCCGCTTATTAAAAACACAAAGCTAACGGTAATTTAGGTAAAAATTGTAGGCTCCCAGCGCCACCTATTGAGTGATATAATATGCAAGGAAAGTTCTATTTTTTATTTAAGCCAAAGGATTAATCCCAAACCATGCCTTGTTTAATTAAAAAAATTGACATTACAATAATTTTTAATAAATTCATTTTTAATGAGGTTGTTTGATGCTTCAATACAGGCATTTTTATTATTGCAAATCCTTTTGATCCTGTTAACTTGTAAGAAAATTGGATTTTTGAAAATTTTAGAGTTTAGTTTGGAATGGTAGTTACATAGTTTTGTTATTTTAAAGTTGAATTCATCCCTTTTATCGTATATACCAACTATTGTTTTATCATTAGCAATTTCGATTTTTAAATCCAGAAAGGTAGCCTCAAGTTGATTTTTATTCGTTTCTGTTAGAATTAAATCTTTTGGATAGCAATTAGTAACAATATTAGTATTGTCGAAGTTAATCAAAAGTAGGTCATCAGTATATCTCCACCCGTTTATTAAATTATATTTAATTACTTTTTTCTCATAGTAATGTAGGAAAATATTAGCTAAAGCACTTGAGAAAGCTGTTCCCATTGGAATGCCCTTAACTTGTTTATAAAAATTAATACCATTAAAAACGTAATTTTTAGTAATATTAAAATTACATAATTCAAGCCAGTTATTTTTAGGAATGATATTTTCATTTAAATATTCGTCATAGATAAAAGTGCAGACCTTTATTAATTTTTCATGAGGTAGATTAGTGTATAAATTTTCGAAATCAAAAGTATTAAGTTTATTAATGTTGTTATCTTTAAGAAAATACAGAACTTCTTTGTTACTAGAAATAATAACGTTGTCTTCATCTTTTATTTTGTTAAGGATAATTTTTAAGTATTTAAAGAAATGTTTACCCGTATAGTAATTATAACTACCAGTGCTACAGATCATGAATCTGAATTTTAATGGATTTTTATGAAATTTAACTGTTGGGAATAAATAAGGATAGTTAAGAGAACAAGTCTTAGTTTTTTTTGTTTTTTGTTTTTTTTTGCGAAAGCTAGCATTCTTTTATCTAATTCCTTTTTCCCGGTGTTCTTTAACATATAAGTTGCGTTAGTGTTATATTCCTTAATTAAAAGTTCTTTATAATAATATTTACAAATTAAACAAATTATTTGCTGATTTATCTATGACTGTAATAACAAATTTTTCTTTTAAATTTTTTATTTCGTTTTTCAATGTTTTACTAAAATAAATCCCACGTTCTTTAGATCTGTCAAAATCAATATTCATTAAAAATTTTTTTCCTTTAAAATTCTCACTTTCCATTCTCCGAAACCTTCCGCAGGCCAATGGTATTTTCTAGATATTTTAGCAATAAAAACATCCAAATCATTACCAATAGAAATCAAGATCTTGTCATGGTTTATTTTTTCTCTTAATCTAAATTTTGTTCCTCTTCCCATTAAATCTCTTAAAGAGTTGGATTCAATAATTTTTAAATTACCTGTAATAATATGACCTTTATCAACATCTATAAAATCTTTATAGTTTTCTTTGTTGCAGTAACAATCTGTAATATTTATTTTATCTAAATTTTTGCTATAGTAATTATAATTACAAATTTTTTTCTTTAAAGTTGAAGTGTAACTAAACGCTATTGAAACTGTTGTTGTATCTGATAGAGGAAAAAATATATTATTATTATGTATAATTTTGGGCAATTTGAGATATTCGAAGTAAATATCCAAGAATTTAATCACACAGAATTCTTTGTAAACATTATTTTTATTATTAAAAAGTAAATCGTTTTTTCCAATGTTAAGCTTACATTTAATTAGATCTAGAACAATACATTTTGTGTACGAATTTTTAAACTCTAATTCCCCGAATTTATTATTTAATAACCATTTAATTTTGTTATTTCTAAGACCAAAAATGTATTTCCTAATTTTGTGAATGTTTTCACTATTGTGTTCCAGATAACAGTAATTTTAAAATTCCTCAAATATAATTTGAAAATTGCCCCCTTTTCCTTTACCTCTTTTAAATCTTTCAGAATAGTTATCTTTATTTAGAAAATTTTTAAATTTGTTATAAATGCAATTATTGTTTAAATCTGCATAGCCTTCCCCATTTAATTTACTATTGAGACCATAGGGAAATAAAGTTTTCAGGTTGCAAATATAGATGTTTTCCAGATCTAATCTTTTGCTTAATTCGTTAACATTGTCTTCTAGAATGTAGATATTAATATTGTTAAAATTATGGTTTCGAAAATGCTCCAGTTCGAAGTCCGTAGTCCTATTTTTTTATGAAGTTTTTAATATCGGCGGTTTAATATCGGTTTTTAATATATAATTTAATATCGGCGCTGGGAGCCTACCATTTTTACTTAAATTACCGTTAGCTTTGTGTTTTTAATAAGCGGGAATCACAATCGATAGCTTAAAATTTCCTTGACTGCTGATGGTATGTTCTTGCCTTTTCGTTTTACTTTAGTGTTATTTTATGGTATTGTGATTTTTATTGTTATTTTTGTTATTGTATTTTTACTTATTAGTGGTTTTCTTCTAATTTGTTGTTTTGTATTTTCCTTTCTGTTAAAATGGTATATCTCTTGGGCCTAATTTCAGGGGATTTTCGGGTCACGAGGAATCATTATTAGACTTCATTGTCTGCATTTCCTTAACAGAAAAAATCCTTTTTTTTGAATCCCTACCTGAAGGTGACCCTTGAAAAAGTCTTCAGGCCGGATTCTTTTTTATATTTTTTTTATTTGGTTTATTTGTTTTTCCTATTAACTTGATTTTTATACTTTTGTATATATATATATATATGTAATGATATTTTAAACTCTTAAATTAGCCCATAGTAAAATATTCTCTTATTTCCTGATCTAATGATAATGTTTACGTTTGTTTATTCTTTTGAAATTTGAGTATATGATTTAGATATGATGATTATGATATGAGTATATGATTTGATATATTATTATTTTAATAAATTCCATAATGTATACCTCAAACATAATTTTGTTTAACAAATGTTAATTGTGATTTTTTTTTATATATTTTTGCATATTGAAAAGTGAATTAGAAATTGTGTATCAGTAAAATGTTAATATCGATTATTTTTTTTTAACGTGATTGCAAATTTTATTGTTAGTATTTTGAATTTAAAGTGAACTTTTGGGGAACATTGACTTTGATTTGAAATTTTTTTTCAACTGACTGTGTTTAGAGGAAAAATAACTTTTTATTTGGTTTGTGTAAAGATAAACGTTCAATATGGCATTTATGTCTAAAGGCAGGAAACAAGATTTAATAAAACTTGCCACAGAACTTG